>WJSH01004449.1:25517-57005 GCA_009757365.2 Lepidium campestre
TCCTTTTTTCATGAACTGAAGCAGTTCTTAAGGATTCTCAGTAATTATCATCACACAAGTCAATAACACATCTCAATGATTCAACCATATATACATATATGGCACTGGAAAAATCCAAAGGAAAAGTCGAAACTCTAAGCCTAGAGGTAAATGTATCAATTATACAGGAGATAAAACTGAGATCAGAAAAAACTTGATACCTTAACCCAAATTCACAATAACCAATCAGAAATTATTCCTCTGATTAAATTGAACACAAATTTAATGATCTGGAACAAGAATCGAATGGGAAAGATCTGTAATCAGTAGCGTCTGAGTTGTTCAAACAGCTGATGGGTTATCAATTTTGAACCAAGAAGTGAACAAGCATAAATAAAAAGCCAATAATTATGGAAATCCTGAATCCAATATACACCTTTGAACTTTCAAATAAAAGAAAGCAAGAATGTGTGAGTTGAAAGTCGCAGTACCGGGTTGGAAGAGACGACAGTAGAAGAGAGGAAACCGCGAGACGGAAGATCAGAAAGGAACTTAGTAACAGTTTGATCGGAAGAATCAGATGGCCGAGAAGATGATGCCTCCATTGCCAAACCACTGATAAACCCTAACCGTGGCAGACGAACCGATTAGAGAAAGTGAATCGTTGAGGAAAATCACAAAGAAGGAGAAAGATAAAGAGCCCGAGAGAGATAGAGAGGTAAGTCATCGTTCGATTGCGCCTGTAGGAGAAAGATATGGGCCTTCTTAGGCCTTTTTGAGTTTTACTTCGTATTTAAATCAAACAAATGTTATTCCATTGGTGAACTCAATAAAATTTCAAATAAATAACGCGGTTATTGTAATCGCATAAAATTTAGTTCGGTTAAATTTGGCGGTTTAATTGAAAATATACAGAAAAAATACATGAAATCTAAAAGGTATATATAACTTTTAATGCCAATAACTTTTCAAATTTATGTTTTAACAACTAATAACCACCTTCTCAAGTTAAAATAACACCTGATACACAATCAATTTGATTATCAACATGTCTTCTGTTCAATACCAGAATATTATAGAAGAAGAAGCATATAATAGAATCTACACATTAGAGTATATAGTTAAGCAAAGTCTGCAGTTTTGCTGCAATAACTTGTGAGTTAATAGAAAGAATAAAAAGAGTTTTTTTTCTTTCTCTTTCGAGTTAAGCCATTCAATCAGACATATAAGCAAAATTCATGGCACTGTAATCTGTCAGCTTCTGGAGTTCCATAGCTCAACTGCATAAACATTGTAGAAAAATATTGAAAGGTGTGAGAATTTGTTCAATTTACATTTATCACAGTAATTCAGCCAAGTTCTTAGATAGTCGATATATTTGATGTAATTGTGATTGGATTTATGAACAATTCAATGAAGATTTTCTTGGAATTGAAAGATTAAAGACAAATTGGGAAAAAAGAGCAAGATTCCTCTGGATCAACGATTCTTGAGACCATATCTAAATTCAAGAAGCTACATTGCTGACAATTACAATATGAGAAGTGAATTTACTTACCCTTGCCTATCAAAATTTCCATGGCCACTACTTGCTCCACTTCCATAAGACACGTCATCACCAGCAGCTGAGTGTTGCCAAACGCTTTGCCATGCCTGAGATGGAGGCTGAGCATAAACGTCTGTAGGATCCATCGCCGGTCTTCCGATCATCATTCCTCCAGGAACTGCTGGTTGACCAATTGGCGGATAATAATAAGGAACGCCGCTTGTTACAGCGGGAGCAATCATACCTCCTCCGAGAGTCGCCGATGCCGCTTCTTCATCTTCTTTGATCTCTTCTCTAGGAACGATATCAACAAGAAAATCGAAGATCTCTATTCTAGTAATTGCGGCAGCGATATCGTTTTTCTGAAGCGTACGACGTTTATTTTCTTCAGCGTGAAGCCAAGATCTGATGGTAAGCTCGAGAATGAAAAGCTCACAAGCTTTAGCGAAGAGGATCGGTGCTTCCGCGGAGATCATACGCACATCCTCATCGGCTTTCATGATTTTCTTGATTCGAGCGAGAGGAAGCTGATGGTTTTTGAAATCGTTCACCTGTTCGATCTCTGTTCTCTGATAACTCCAGAACATGTGAAGCTGTTGTTGCTGTTGTTGAAGGAGGTGGTGGTGGTAAGACGGTTCTCCTCCTCCACCTCCAGCGATTGTCGCTGTAGATCCAGAAGAAGGAGGAGGAGGAGGATGGATTACGGCGGAGCCAGGTGGATAGACGGAGGTTGGTGGTGGTTGTTGCTGGTTGTTGTCCATTGGATCTAAAGAAGAGTGTTCTGATTGGATCAAAGAGCGTTTTTGGATTATTTTGTCAAATGGATTTTGAGAAGTTGTGGATAAAGCAGAAAACAAACGATATAGCTGGGAGGTTGTCTTTATATTTTTAGTTTAAAAATGGAGTTATCTAAAAATAGACTAAATCGTCAACTCTAATTATTTTTATAAACTATATAATATACAACCATAAATATATATCATATAGTTTGATTAAAACGACGCCGTAGTGAAGCGTTTTCACTTTTAAAAGAGGTTTCTCAGCATTGTGATGGCATCGAAGACGATGACGACACAAGAGCTTGCGATGGAAGGTGAGAAGCATTTGGAAGAAACTATTGAAGCGGCTTTTCAGATAATTTCAGCAATGAACGATGAGCTCTGCAATCCTTCCTTCTGGTCTACATCAGCTACCACCGCCGCTCAGACGACGACGGCGACGGGTTCCAACGGCGTTGCTCTTGTTTCTGGTGACGCGGCTACGATTGATGGACAATCGAATCATTCGGAATCCGGTGGTGGTGTTAGCGGAGGAAGCGGAAATAGCGCTTTGGATGAGGCTAGTCTTCGATATAAGAACTCTGTGACTTCGCTACGTGCTGTTCTTACTGCGATTCCAAATTCTCAAAAGGTACTGAACATAAACAGTGATGTTCTTACTGTAATTTGAGAAATCATTTGCTCTGATGTTTGTTCTGGACTGAGGAAATTTAGGAATTTAGGATTTCTAGGGCTTCTTGAGATAAAAGAGTATCAACATCCTTGAATCAGTATAGTAATCTATCACAGCTTGATTCAATCGATTTACTGGTAGCAAATTCTGAGCAATGTAAAGAGTTTAGATGAAGGAAGTATCTTGTTCTTAATAAATGTTGTGAATTCAAAATCAGGGCTTTAAATAGAAACCTCATTTTGTTCAATCCATTACAGGTAAACGCATCTGAAACCGAAAATGGCTTAGGATCTCCTGAAAGTGAAGACGAAATCGAGAAGTTAGAGGAGCAAGCCTTAAGTCTCCGAAAGGTAAGCTTTGTGCAATTTTCTAAAGTTTGTCTGTTTTTAATCAGAATGTTACTACATAGCTACAACTTTGCTATCTATTTCAGTACATGGCAATGAAAACGTTAATAATTTTTTTATTACGTTTCAGTCATCTTGTCTTTTGTTGGCATGAAATAGTGAAACTTTTGTGAATGCAGGAGATTGCAAAGAAGAATGTTCATGTGAAAGAATTAATCGATAAAATTCGGCAACTTATAGCAGATATTTCTACATGGCAAAGCCCTTGTTCTGTTTGAGTAGTAGTAGTGTTTTGTTTTTGTTTTGGGACAATGGTGAGATCAGTTTAGACTTAGATTTTAAAGCCTTGTTCTTGAATCCCTCGTTGATGTATTAGTTTTATAGATACTTTGTTATTTTGAGATCAGAATCCAGAAATTTTGGAATGAATGAATTTGTATATAAAATATTTCAGACTAATATCTTCAAAACCTGCGTCATTTTTTCTTTTGTATGACACTTTTTTGTTTGTATTGATCTGTTGAAAAAGCTTCATAGTGTGTGTTTTGGGGAATCAATTTCCGGATCTTTTGAGATAAGCCATGAAACCAAGACCAGCTACTAATGCTGCACCAGCCGCAACCCCACTGTAAGCAGCGGCCCAAGCGTCCGTCTTTGCATAATCCATTGCTTCTACTGATACTGCTGCTCTTTTCCTTCTACGTCCTTTGCCTTCTTTTGAATCATCTAAATGCAATCTCAGACTCTGCAATTTACAATGATCCAATCAATTCAGCAAGAAAAGGGATCTCTAGGAAATATCTCATCTTTGAGTTTGGTTCTTGATGTTCTTCATTTAATATCAAAACAGAGGTTTAAGGCAGGAGGAAAGCTTTCTTTTTATATCTCTCTTACCTTCCAGCCAATTGATTTTGCATGTTCTATGGCTGCTTGAAGGTCACTATCTGAAGCCAACAACACTTTATCTTGGTCTTCATCTTCATACTGCAGATTATAACTATCCTTTTAGCCTTTCAGGGGTGACAAGTAACTGCATTACTGTCTTTTGTAAGAAGCTATTTACATACCAAAATTTGAGGTAAGTTATCTGGATCGATATCATCCCCTAGCCTCTGAAGGATCGCGGTGACTACTTCTGTCAAACTCCGAGTATCTGCAATTTAAGAACCAACCCAACTGTGTAAACACAAGATCAAAATTTTTATATTGGTGAACCTAAACCAAGATTATGTTTACCGCTTATGAATCTGTGTTTCCTGTGCTTTTTGTCTTCAATCTTGAAAGAAAATGTATTTGCAAACGGAAAAGATTTCCCTGTCTCAGCTTCAGAAGCAACTTTTATGGAGCTCTCACTGAAAAAATTGTTTCCCATGTTGCCAACAAAGTCAGCAAGACCGAAAAGATTTATTCAAAAAGTAACTCGATTAATAGTGGTTTAAGCGAGACTAGCTAATGACCTCCTCGAGTCATCGTCGTCCTCATTAGGAGACAACGCCATTGCTGAATCCCAAAACTTTTGCATCATTGTGTTTGTCACCTCATTACCTATTCCCGCAGTAGTTCCAGCCTGAACGCATCAAAATAACGAGCGAATATTTTCTTTAGAAAAAGGACAACGGCGGATTTGTTGTAAACGAAGTAACTGACAGAAGTTTCAAGAAATGGGAGTTACTGTGGCAACAGCAGCGTGGGTAACATTGATAACATCGACAACTGCAACAACATCTCCTTCTGCAATCAGAAACCCTTCTGCTGTTTATATATGTTCGACTTTCTAGTTTTCACAACACTTTACAGTTGAAAAGGTTTCAGATTTTTAACCTTTGTCAGTAACGGGAAGGTGTAAGAATTTTCCCTCGTGCATGATGTGGAGAGCTTCAACAATTGGTGTGTCAACTGTTGTAGATTCTGGATTCTGAGTCATAACCTATGCATTGATGATCAAGAATAAACGATTAGACTCACTAAACTGGAAATAGGAATCTAAGATAGTTAAAAATTTGATCCAAACTTAAATACTAAACTTCAATGATACAAGACCCTGTAACAGAGGCTAATCTTTGAATCTTACCTTTTCCACTGTAGTCTCAGATGGAGGTAGATTTTCAGCCACAACCCGCATTAGGATATCCTTGGAACTAGAGAAATGAAGACACAAAGTTCTTGAAAGTTAGTGATAAGTATATAAAAGGAAGGCAGAAGAGTTTAGCCAGTGCATAATCTATTTAGCAAGTTAGTTAGAGTCAAGAATGCGAATAAAGAGGAGATTAACTCCTATTCAATTTGGTTTGCTTGAGTTGGGTTTCTCTTGAATTAATCCATAAATTCTCGTTTTAAATATGGGATTTTGCAATAGTATATGAGAGTCCTACCATTTAGCTAAATATTATAGTATCTGAATGAAAGCTAGTAGAAACAATAGAGCCAAGGAATAGGGATGAACGTAAGGGTTTCAGAATCTGTAGGCTAAAGAAGACAACTTGAATAGCTTTCAGAAAGGAAAACTCACGTAAATATCCCTTGAAGCTTGTCCTCAATCATCACGACTGCACAGCTAGATTGCAATTCAACCATCTTCTTTGCTACAGTCAACACTGTATCGGTCGGTGAGACTTTCAAAACCCTGAACAAACAGTACACCAGTGTTAATTTATAACAACATAACTAATGGCGCAGGAAGCAATAAAATCACTAAAGATTGTATCATCTGATATAATTGTTAATTTAATTAGAAAAAGAAAAGATTACCTACTTTGTATCATCTGGTATAATTGTTGATAAAGAAGGTCTAAACATCCGGTCCCGTAGCGTTTCAATGAAAGTGTTGGGAACTACATGAAATAATCAACATACTGGACATTCTAAATCTGATAAAACCCCCCGATAAATGTTATTCTAGCAGAAAGAGTTTCGTTTCTTGCCCACCTGAAGTGTTTGTTCCCCAGCTTTTCTCAACACCTTCAACAGCAGCAGCTATTGCTTTACCTTTCTCCGCTGCCCTCTCCATACGAGCAATCGCATCATACAGACACTTTGCTATATCTAATAAAGCAATTACTTCGCCATTTTCAACAACTGGCAGATGTCTAAATTTTCCTGTAGGGTCAAATTAAGATTCATTAAGGACTCATATGAAACAACTAGAGGAAAACATCAGGTCTCTCTATATTAGAGCAAACAGACAAACCTAGGACCATCTTCTGGAGAGCTTCAACAGCAAGTGTTTCTGAGAGAACAAACATTGGGTTCTTCGTCATAACCTTGGATACAGGAGTTTCCTCGACATTAAGTTCCTGTGAAATCACTCTTGTAGCTATGTCCTGACAATCCAAGAAAGAGGACATGCACAGAAATCATGAGGTCTCCTCTTCCATGTATTTAACAAACTTTTACCATGTTACAGTGGCATACCTTGTCTGTAAGAATCCCACAAAGCATTTCATTAGAGTCAGTCAACAATAAGGCATCAACTCGTCGTGAAGCCATCCTTTTACAAGCTTCATATATAGTTGTTGTTGCTGGCACTGTAAGAGCTTTCGATAGTCTTAATCGTTTAACAGTTCGCTCGCCTCCGGTTAAGCCTCTGCTCCAAATCCAAATGATCATTAATATATGCTAATATTTAAACCAAATTACCAATAGCTTCACTGACAAAGTGAGATAGGACAAGGACTAAATTTACTTATTTCTAAAGGAACCAAAATCATTCTTAGAAGCCAACATCACAGAGCTAATACATCAAATAAATGCCTGAGGACGTGGTCGATTCATTTCACAAGATAATGAAGTAGAGTTTAAATATTAACAGTGAGACCCAGAGAGGCACTTACAAAGGTGAACGAGAAACAGTAAAAGATCTCCGGCCAGTGTCGGGACCTCGTTCGCCAATTTCCATGGATTTCTTCTTTCCGTGCAATGACGCAGTCGTTATAGATAAGCTTCTTCTAGGTGCACCGCCTTGGCTATCCATTTCTACTGCAGACGAAATCAAACCCTCGAAATCGTCAACGCTTACGAGATATCGATTTGATTAGATGTTTTCAACAAATTCCAACAAGGAAAGTTTTCTGAAAACGCAAACGCGAATTGAACAAACAAGCAGTAAGAATAACAAAGAAGATTGAAGATAAACTCGTGAAATCAAAAGCTATTTTACCAGGCGAATTCGTTGGGTCAACAAATTGGATTTTGGGGGTTTGAAAAAACTTGAGCTAACGAAGTTCAGATTAGTTTCCTTCACAGTTTCTCTTTTTCTCAAATATTCGCGAGGAAGGATAAACAGCAAAAGAGAAACGACGATTTCTGAGAAAAACAAAGATTGCAGAGATTCTCCCGGGAAAGTGATAGGAAAATGGAAGAAAGAAATATTTTTGTGAATTCTCTTAAAAACGTATTTGTTTTTTCTTTCCCCCAATCGGATTCCTTGATTTCGATGCTCTCGACTTTAGGCAACCTTTCTGGTTTTTAATTTTGGCCTTTAATTAATTTCTTCTTGGCAACATTTTGGTCTCATATCTTTTGTTATTTACAATTATATCCTCTTGAGAACTAGGAGCATCTCCAATACTCTAAATCTCACTTTAATAATACTCTATTTTTTACTCTATTTTTTAGATTTTATTATTATTTTATACCTAAACAAAACTATATGATCAAAATATACTTATTACAAAATTTTAATTATTTTACTAAAACTAAATAAATTATTAAAATTTATTAAAACTTATTAAATTAATTATAATTTTACTAATCTTGTTATTAACTATTTAATATAAATGAGTAAAACATGTAGATTTGAAAAGTATATGAACATCTTAGTAATTAATAAATTCTTTTAGAGTAAAATATAGAGTAAATCATTAGAGCAAATCATTCTTTATTTTGAGAGAAGAAAATAGAGTAAATTATTAGAGATAGTCTAATAATGACAAGCGGCCGTGAGATTTGTTGCCCTATTGGCAGAGGGTGCTATCGTCATTTACTATTTAGGTCGTTATTACACACGAGTTGATACATTTTTCTTTTTCTTTCCACCAAAGAAGACCACATTTTATTATTATGTTTTTAAATTTTGCCGATTTGGTAAATGACAAACAAAGCTTGAAACTTGTCGAGTTTTTAGTCATATGATCAATCAAGACATGAACATATATAAGACGAGATCCTTTCGGTGGCGTGGCGGAGATGAACACAAGAGTTGATACATTTTGGATTTTGTCTAATGGGCCGAAAAATCAAAGCCCATCTTAAACAGAAAACACCTCACCCGCACCTAATATGGTCCGTCCACACACCTATCAACGTCACTCGAAATATATTTCCACCAAAATAAGTAATATTTAAAAAATCCACGTGGTAATCTATAATTGGTTCACTATACCATTTGCTTTTTAGATCAGACGAGAAGCTTCGTCTATAACCAAAACTCCAGCTCCTTTCCCACTCTCTCTTTCTTACTTCTATTTACGTTTTAAATTGAATCTCTCTTTCTTTCTCAGTTATGGCAGATTGGGGTCCAGTTTTGATCGCCGTGATCTTGTTCGTAGTTCTTTCGCCGGGACTTCTGTTCCAGATTCCGGCGGGAGGTCGAGTGGTCGAATTCGGAAATATGCAAACAAGCGGCGCGTCGATTCTCGTCCACGCTATCATTTTCTTTGGTCTCATCACTATCTTCACCATCGCCATTAACGTCCACATCTATTCCGGTTAACTCTATCAAGCCTAATTATTGGTTTACAAAAATAACCATTTCTTCTCCGGTTCTGTTTGGATTTTTTATTTGGATGTAAGATCGTGATTTGGTTTATAAACCTTTTGAATTATGTGAATAGAATCATCATTTTATATCGATTTCTTTATAGATCTGGTAATTCAAATTTTGGCGTTTGTTAGGGGATCTAGTAAAATTAGTATTTCAAATGCTACTTGATAATAATTAATTACAAATAAAGATTGTGCTTAATGAAAAGTCAGGTTGTAATAATCCAACGCAAAGTTCCGACCAGAAGGTTTAGATAAGCTCAGTTGTGTCTGAAATCGGATTGTTGGTTAAGCTAGAACCCAAAAGTCAAGTTTGGAATGAACCGAAACAAAATCAACTATATATGTAGGACTATTAATGGGCTTATAAAAATGGGCTCAATTAAAGCCCAATATATATTTCATTCAATTTCAGCTGAATCTCTCAACGACCACTCTCTCTCTCATTCTCTTCGGAAATCCTTGAATTTTTCCGAAATTCATAGCAATGGCGACTTCAATAGCTCGACTTTCAAGGAAAGGAGTAACATTTAGTCTGGTCCGTCGTTACTTTGCTGCAGAAGCGGCGTTGGCGACGAAGACGGAAGTGCCTAAGCCAAAACTGACGGTGACGCCGTCGCCGTCGCTGGATCGTGTGAAGTGGGACTATAGAGGCCAACGACAGATCATTCCTTTGGGACAGTGGTTGCCGAAGGTAGCTGTTGATGCCTACGTGGCACCAAACGTTGTGTTGGCCGGTCAGGTTACAGTATGGGACGGCTCGTCAGTCTGGAACGGTGCCGTTTTGCGTGGGGATCTCAACAAAATCACCGTCGGATTCTGCTCCAATGTACAAGAACGCTGTGTTGTTCATGCCGCGTGGTCTTCCCCAACAGGTTATTGTTCCTCTCATTTTGGGGGATTTCGTGTTCTGGTTATCCAATTTCTGGGCTTATTACTGGTATGCAATCAAGACAATGTTAATTGGGATTAGGTTTATTCATCGTCCATTTCAGTTAACTAAGTAAACTGCTTCTACGAAATAGTGTTCTTGGGTACAAATTTTCTTGCTTCAAGAATCCTGAATAATTCACTTTGACTGATTGTTTTTACTCGTTTTAAACATAACTGCTTTTAATTTGTCGAGGTTGTCTTTAAGCACCTAGTCTTTAGGTGATCAATGCTACAGGAATCACGAAACTGACTGAAGATATGTGCTTGAGCTTAAGATCTTGAGTTGAATAGATTAGCACGGTAGGTACTTCCACAAACGATCATATTGTGTAGGAGTAGTAGGCTATTAAGCTTTATCACATGGATGTGACCTTGTTTATGCTTCAACTTGAGGCAAGGGTCCATGTCAATGTTTTAAATAGAACAGCATTTGAAGAGAGACCAATCTGGTTTGATTAGGCTCTGCAAAATCTTATGTGATCACATGAACAGTATACATTCAATAATGTTCCTGGTTGCGTTGATGAAACCATTTGTTTATCTTACAAGGCTAGAGTTGTCTTGGTTTTGTTTTACATAATGCACTAAATATTTACTCTTTTCTGCAAATTTTTGCATGCAATATGACTATCAGAATTTGATTCGTCTATTTTTAAATTACAGGATTACCAGCACAGACATTGATCGACAGGTACGTGACAGTGGGTGCATACAGTCTTCTAAGATCATGTACCATCGAACCAGAGTGCATCATCGGACAACACTCAATACTAATGGAAGGTTCACTGGTAGAGACCCGCTCAATCCTAGAGGCAGGTTCAGTTGTGCCACCAGGAAGAAGGATCCCATCAGGTGAACTATGGGGAGGCAATCCAGCAAGATTCATAAGAACCTTAACGAATGAAGAAACCCTAGAGATCCCAAAACTCGCTGTAGCCATCAACCACTTAAGCGGAGAATACTTCTCTGAGTTCCTACCTTACTCAACTGTCTACTTAGAGGTAGAGAAGTTCAAGAAGTCACTTGGAATCACCGTTTAGAAACTTTGTTTTTCGGGTTTCAGACACTTTTGCTGTGATTATTTATCATATGAGGTCTCTCTGCGTATTCCAATAAGTAGCTAAAGAACATCAAAAACAAGTCCGGCTTTTTTTTGGTTTATTTGTAAAATTCCATGTTTATACTGATTTTTTTCTGGATGGATATTGTCTGAATGATAATGGCGACAATTTTTGATTCTTGTGGTCTGTGTGCTGAGATACATAACTATTATATAACTGGTTTAAACATGCCTTTGTCAGAATGAAGAATTTTGGTCAAACAAAAATTATGTAATACAAGAATTTACTCAATAGGTTGCCTTTTGAAAGCTTTAAATTTCCAAGTTCTTCACATAACCAAACCATCTAAGCATCAAAAGTGCAAAAAAGCAAGAACAAAATTAAAGATAAGATTAAGTGAAGAGATGGAAAACAACTCAAGAGCAGTTATTTGTTTAGTCCTGGTTGTAGCTTTATGTGGACCGATTATGATGAACACTCACTCGAGGAGTAGTAGTAGCTCATGAGCAACCAAGCCGATCAGTATCAGTACCAAATGCTCCAATCGACGTAGAAAAATGTTGGTCATCTCTCTTCAACGTCCATGGATGTGTACTCGAGCTTTACAAATCAGTTTTTTCAGGCAACTTTGGAAATGTTGGAATCGCTTGTTGTAAGGCATTTTCAACCATAGATGCTAATTGTTGGTCTCATATGTTTCCTTTGAACCCTTTCTTTCCACGTCTTCTTAATGACAATTGTGCACACATCATTTAGCTTAAGGATCTGTGTGGGATTCTTCTGTTCATGTTCTAAGTCTTTTATTAACTTCAATTCCAATAAAGTTACATTTCTTTGTTAGAATCTATTGAGATTTGATCTAGATTAACTCCATACATTATGTTCTGAGGCTTTGGTCATGAGTTATATAAGCAAACCTCGATTACTAATACCATTGTCAAAACCGAGTATAAACCTACTGGTAACAAGAAATCGATAATTCAGTCTTAAAAATCGGTTATTACTTCCCACGTTTTGAAACTGATCAAACAAGAACAAGAACACACATTCTTGATGTTAGTCAATTAACTCAACTTTATTTTTCTGTAATATAAATTTGATACAAGCATCTCTAAACCACAAACCAAAAAAAAAAAGGATAAAAAAAGACAAAAGAGGAAAATGAGAAGCAAAGCTATAGTCTCAATAATCTTAGTAGTATTCATTTATGAAGCTGCCATATTTGTGACAAAAGGAGTAGCTCAAATGCAACAGGTTCCGATGATTCCAGGGCTTTATCTGCCTGGTTCACCAATCGATCCGCTAAAATGTTGGTCGTCTCTTTTTGACGTGCAAGGATGTGTATTAGAAATCTCTAGATCACTATTTTCAGGCAATCTTGAAAATGTAGAAGGTGCATGTTGCAAGGCTTTTACAACTTTAGATGCAAATTGTTGGCCTCAAATGTTTCCATTGAACCCATTCTTCCCACCTCTTCTCAAGGACAATTGCGCACGCATCAACTCTAACTCACCCTCACACAACTGAAAGTCTTTACCTTAAGATCAGTCATTCATTAGCTTCTAAGCTTATTGAGTCTTTATTGCTTCATACTGACATATGGAGAGCTCGATATAGTCAAGTTTCTCAATATACATTCAAAGTATCTTTTGTTTAACTCCTATGATTGTAGATCTTATTGTCCTGATTACAACGACTTGGTCATAAAAGATACTTGAGAAGAGGTTGGAAGAATGGTTTCATAGAAACATTTGTCACAAATTGTTGGCCTCAAATGTTTCCATTGAATACATTTTTCCAACCTCTTCTCAAGGACAATTGTGCAGGCATCAACTCCAACTCACCCTCACCCTCACCCTCACACAACTGAAAGTCTACATTCATTAGCTTCCAAGACTATTGAGTTTTTATTGCTTCATAAATTTGAAGAGCGCAATATGGTCAAATTTCTCAATATTCATTCAAAGTCTCTCTTGTTAAACTTCTATGATTGTAGATCTTACTGTGGTGATTATGACCTCTTGGTCATAAAAGATCCAAAGATGGATTAGATCTAGTAAAGCTACAAAATTTGCCTTATAGCTACGGATTTGTCCCTTTCTCCTACACCGATGTATGTGGATATAGTTTGGAGATTAATTAGGAGTTTGGATTTGTGATAATTTGGTTTTTAGAAGAAAAGCTACAAAATTTGTTTTGGTAATTTTTATTGGCTAAGCATTATCTCCTAAGGCATAATAATTTGGTCAATGATGCATTGAACTAATTTTCCAAAACAACTTCAGAGATATTATTATGTTGGAGAGTTATTAGATTGGTAAATTATCAATTAAGTCAAAATTATTTACAATCTTAACATAACAGCGTGCATGTCTATCATCTATTTAAAGAACAGAATCTGAGTTGTGTCATCATCACATACAAATTTACCATCCTATAATCGATTAAAGTGAAATAAAAGAAAAAGAAAAAAGATTTCAAGGTTACAGATTAGCAAATGGAGAGAACAACTCTCAAGCTCGTCTTCATGGTGACCCTCACATTCCTTGCATTGTGTATGGATCTCTCTTTCCTTTCTTATGATATCTTTGGATTTTTCTATTTAAGAACCAAAAGTTTTCATATCCTTTGCATAAAAAAAAACTTATTAAAACGATTATCCTTTTATCTCAAAACTGTTGAAGATCATCTTTAAAATGAGTTAAGTTTGGTAATCTGAATTTGGTTTTGTTATTTGAAATTGTTGTGTCTCTGCTTTGTCAAGGTTCCACTCTAAGTGACGGGAGAGAGATGCCAAAGGAAGAAGTGGATTGCATCGGTGGATGTCCTCCAGGTCAACCGCATTGTGATTGTATCCCAGTGTCGCCACCAATTGCATCCATTGATGATACCGAAATGATGCCACAGGAGGAAGTGATTTGCATCGGCGGATGTCCTCCAGGTCAACCGCACCACCAATTGCATCCATTGATGATGCCAAAGTGATGCCAAAGGAGGAAGTGGATTGCATCGGCGGATGTCCTTCAGACAGTCCTAACTGTAATGGTATGCGGTTGCCTCCTTGTATGAGGCCACCAACACCACCAATGAATTGACAAGAAACAGAAAACATTGTGATTGTTTGACGAATTGTCTTTATAATATCAGTTTATCTTGTTTAACTTCTTTGTTCTACTAAAAGCATAAAACAAAGAGACACCTTAAGTATACGAGACTATAAGATATACCGAACTATAAACGTGAAGACATTGTCGTAAGCTAGTCTCAGCCTTGTCCTCTCCCTCCTCCTCGTATAAGCTGCGTCCGATTTCACCACCACTGCAGAATATACCGCCAAATGGTAACTCAGGGAAATTTTCCAAAAATGGTGAGCTGTCCGCGTTTGAGCGTCCAAAGGGGTCACTGCGTCCTGTACAGGCAAAAACAAAACCTCCAACGATTTCCGGTTTATTCAGTTTAGACTTGAGATTTCTAAGCTGAGAAGAAACAGCATTTAGTGATGCTTCGGCGACGCTGGGATCAGGGAAGTAAACTTGGAAATAATCACCGGTTTTGATTCCGGCACCGTCTACTACAAGATACTGTTCGTCCGCTCTGCTTAAACAAAATAAAATAAAATAAAAACTTAGATGGGTCAGAAGGAACTGTGTCATGTTATGAAACAGTGAATATTTACCCAGTCACTTCATGAAATACAAGTGAGACCATGATCTTTGGCTTCTTCTCCAAACCAATTGTGTATTTTCTTCGTTTTATTACTCCTAGATATGGATCATTCTCCCACATTTGGTTTCCTAACTGCATTTGTAAGTCTTTTCAGTAACCAAATCTCCAAAGATAAAAGATGGCTTCAGATGCATACCAAATGAAAATTCTCTATGTCATCTAGAATTTGCTCCCCATTAAGAACCTCTGCTTCTCCTCTTCTTTTGGCAGTCAGAAACGTAGAATCCCATCTAGGGGTCGAAACAATGACATTAGCCGCCTTGTACCTTAGATCAACTGGTGCCATTCCTCTTGATATCGCAGTGTGAAACTGAATTCTTCCAGCCTCTACATTGTTTAATTCAACAAATTGAGAAAGACTTAGGTAAGCTAAAAAGACAGATTTCGACAAGAAACTAAAAAAGAAAACTAAAACCACAGCTGGAAAGAAGAGGCTGAAATATTTAACCAAGCAAAATAAAGATAAAGTGCATCTCTTGATGTTTTTAAGCAGATAATATTAAAACCGCAGACACTTACGAGCAGGTCTGTGTCTATCTCTTGCAAAGATTAAACCTGCGAGAATTCGGCTATCGTCTTTGTGCAACTGAACATTTCTTGATTCATTAACACGTTTATGTAAAAACTCGCCCTTCTGATCACCCACAATAATAGTTTCTGCAGGGATGGCATAATCTGCAATGCAAACAGACTACATTAACAAGTTTTCAGGCAAAGTAGTTTACTATATGTTACCACAATAATAGTTTTCTTTCAGAGTCTAGCCAGAGTAAGAGAAGTGAAGAAGAGAGTAAGCAACAAAAAATCATGAAAGTGTTTCCGAAGATATTTGTTTGGTCTTAATAGTTTTTACTTGTCACGAACAACGTTGAAAAGATGTACTTAATAAGGTGTACTCATACCCAGTTTTCGAATGATAGGTTCCGTGGCATGAGTATCCTCCTACAAATATACCAATGCAGCATGAAGCTCACAACAAAATAGCCATAAACTACTAAATATAATACATTAGTATAACCGAAAAGGAAACCAGAGAAGTTTAGTTCACCCCAAAAAGTATAAGACAGGTTGGTGCAGTATGATCTGAAACCATGGACACATAATTTCTAATATCCATCACAAACTTGTCTCCAATTTCCACTTCACATTCCTGCAACAGAAGAAAATACCAACAACCTCACTCTATCGATCAAAACAATTACATGGATAGTCCACTAAACAAGATGTTCACTTAAATTGTAGTTTTTGTTTTATATGTGAATTTATCCCTTCTTTTCTTTGCTTCTTGTAAGAAAATGAAGCAAAGTCATTACAGACAAGAGAAGACATTAGCCAGTGGGACAATCTCTATGAAGAGAAACACTGTCGAAGCAACAAGAAATTTCTAAAGTTAATGTTGTGAAATAGTTACCCCTTTTGCTTGAATTACAGGAATGACGTCGACTTTCATTCCTGGCAAGTAGCCAATGGTCAACAGTATAGCAAAATTTGCATCAACAGACATGCCGTCTCCAGTTGTAACATGTTGTTTGACCTGTAAGCATGAAATTAAGGGAGAATACGCTACAAAAAATTGGAATGTAAAACCATATATATTTAATGACAGGAAAACAATAAAACCTCTCCAGCCTTGTCATTGCATGCTTCCTTTCCTAAGACTCCAGAAACTAGAGATACAATAATAGGAACCCTTGATCCCACTCGCTCTATTATCTACAGAAATTGCATTTCAAACTACGTTAGAATGAGTTAATATAATAATACAGAGATGGTGTGGAAAGAAGAAGCATACCAGTGTCAAAATTTCTTCCATGTTCCCACATGTAATATTTGCAATTGCAAAATGTGGTCGAATTGGTTTAGATAAAACCTTATCAAGTACTTCTTCTACACCCCTCTGTTTAACAAATTAAGCCGTGTCAATTCTTTGAGAAGAACACATATGATCAAGACATTAATAGAAAAAACATAAGCAACCCTAAAAGAAAAAATGTCATCTTCTCAAGTTTCTAAGCTTCAGCTTCTCATGAATTATCCTCAACACTCAACTCTACCCTACACAACTTTCTAACATTCCTTTTCATTTCTTTTCTTCTTTTGCAATGGAATTTTGAGTGCAATTGATCACAGTATCCTACATTCCAATGATGAGCTCTGAGAATTACCATGGAGAGGAGAACTTAGCAGGGTTTCTCGGCTTCTACAATTTCTGAAAACAAAATATCAACTAAGCAGAAAATAAGGAATAAGAAAAACTTACAATTTGATTAGGATTCCGGGAGAAAGCAGAGACAATCTTGGGGCGAGTGAAGATGCGATTGCAGACGCTGTTCCATGATCGACTAACACAGGATGCGAAAGCAAACGATTTCGCAGGCAACCTTGAGAGAATGTTATGGAGAAGGTCTTCGTTTATGGAGGCGATGAAAACCATTTCAGACATACTGTATATCTGCTCTTCTTTTCTTCTTCTTCTTCGTCGTCCTAGTTGTCGTCGTCGTCTCAGACATTCTAGCCATGGCTAATTTATTTGGGCTTTCGAGAAAATAAGCCCATTATCGTAAAGCCCAATTTTGTTATTGGAATCATATGACATCATCAGAACTTTCAGGCTTCATCTATTTTGTTTCCATGCTTCGACAGTGATTACAAAACATTCTGTGTTAGTTTTAAAAACACTGTTTTCATAGTTATAAAACTAAGTTCGTTGGTGATAAAGGATTAGACATAAGACAAAGATTTTAAGTTAAATTTGATAATCTTGCCGCTCGAAAGATCTCATATATATGCAATATCTTACTTATTTTAAATTTTATTATTTAAATTGTCAAAATATTAAGCAAATGTAATGGAATTAGCTAGTGAGTAGTAATCATTTTAATATGCCTTCATATAATTTGCTTATATACTCACAATTAAAATATTCTCTCTTTTTTTTGGTAAATAAATATTCTCTCTTTATAATATTTTTTAAGTTGTAAATATAAAACATATGTGTCCATCTCTTCTCAATAACTTACATGTTCTAGCTAATAGTTGGAGATCGACTCCACTTCAACGCAAATAAAAGTTAAATAAATAGAAATTTATAGGTCGATTTGAGCTATAGAGCAAACCTTATCGATCCGACAAAAAAATATAAAATATATCTTTACAAGAGAACCATTCATCCACTATAACTTTTAACACTTTTATTTTATTGTAAAATTATATCTTTTATAATCATCCACTTTATAACATAAAATATACAAGAAAAAAAAGAATTCTGAAAATCTAAATTTGATCCAAACGATTCAAACCCATACATTACAAATCATTCATTATAGCTTTATGTTATTAGACCTAAAAGTATGTTATATTTTCTTACTTACGACTTTTCTTTTTGAAGGCTATCAAGTACCTTTACAACCACAACGTGTAATTATAATTTTCAATTTAGACCTAGAAACACTTTTTGAAACTGAATAGTTCTCTAGTAATTAATACAATTATGAAAAAAAAATTATACAGATCATAAAAATTATAAAATCATAATTGATAAAAATTATTGAGACGTCATTGAGAAAAGAAAAGAAAAGAAAAGAAGAAACCCACAAAACATTGAGATAAGAAATCTTATCTTTTAATGTGTCATACAGTACTTGTTTTTTGGATACAGACACAAAGTATCTTCTTCTTTTCTTTTGTTTCTTCATTATCTTTTTTAAGTCTGAAAAAAACGAAGAATCTTTTCTCCAATCTCAACAATTTTGTTTCATTAATGTGTTATTGAATTTATCTCTGATGTGTTTGGATTTTTTAATCTAAAAAGCGTAATGAAAAAGCGACCGCCCTCGTTAGTAACATGTTGGATAATAGTATATTTCAATGTATTATTCAACCTGATATTCTGTAAAAAAATATTGATACTAAAATGAATAAAAGTAATCTTTAATTTGTGCTTCATCACTTTCACCATATTTAAAATGAATAAAGTGTTTTAATTAGTATATTAAAATGAATAAAATATCAACTAAATTTTTTTTTGTTTATACAAATATACATAGTGAATAAAAATCATCATGTGATTGTACAGTTTTAAAAACAGTGAAACCAAAAGTTTGTCTAATTTATTTCACCCATATCTGTAAACAAGTACTAAACAGAATCAAAGTAAATAAAAATTCACAAAACAATAATAGTAAAATAATTGATGCTAGTTGGAGAAAATAATAAAATAGGCTGCGGTAAATGAATGGAAAGTTGTTACTGTTTCTGGTAAAAATAGGTAGTTAGTTAATCCGGAAACTGTTATTTAACGTCAACAATTTACGCCGTTAACTTCGAGGTGCAAGAATGATGTGGAAAAAGCAAGAGGCAACAAAAACGGCCGTTACGTCATTATTATTGCTGACGTGTCATCGTCAGCTCTTGGATTCGTTTGTCGTCTCTGTGCAACAAAAAAATAAAAAGCATTTAATTTTACCAGATCCATCATTTATATCACTGCCATCAAAAGAAGACATAAGAAAATCAATTTGTAACTGAAGGAATAATTTCATCAAACCGGACTTTTAAAAAAAAAATAGAGTGTGCCGGTTTAGTCAATACCAGATTGGGTCTATTTTCTTCTTTTTATTTCTTAAAAACTAAAGTTCTATAGTGAACTTTCTTTTTTAATTTATAAATGACTATACAAATGCTAAAAACACTCTTACAAATGTTAAAGTATAACTCTATAGGAGTAATAAAAAGGGTTAAATATCACCAGACAATGAAGTTTTAATGAAGAATCTTACATCAAATTTAGGAAACGCATGTAAGTTTTCAGAGCCTTTATAAATCATTTTGTTTTCTCCCTAAAAATATAAACTCACAAAGCATATAAAATATACATAGCTCCGGTTGATAATATAAATATATATATATAGCTCCGGTTAATAATTCGATAAATAGTTATTTTGAAACACATAGTGTATAAAAATTAACCATTTGACTTTGTCACTATTTTAAACACATAGTGTATAAAAATTTGTGAACATTTTTGTTTTTTATAATGTCTTATTTGCTTTGTAACTTTCATATACATTGGAGTATATAAAGAAAAATTGATAAGAGTGAAAAAATAGAGAGAAAAACAGAAACGAAACGTAAGTAAGATGGAAAGTAAAGAAAATATGTAATACGAGAAGAATCCAAGTGGAGAGTGATCCATGTGTAAGCCTCGGTACTACAAATACTTGTCCCACAGTGCGATCCATGCCCCACACGTGTGGACTCTTACTTGGCTCCACGTCACCATTCATTGCATGGGATCATTTTAATTCATTAAACTGATTTTTTTCAACATTTATCTCGATTAATTGCTTTTAGAACTCACTCGACGCTTGCTTCATTATTCAAATTTATCCAAGTTTATATCTATTCAACCAATTAACTATCATCTCTTACTTTTATGTAACGGAAGCCAAGTCTTTTCAAGTGCCTCATTTATAACTACTTGAACGACCTTAACAACTCATTAATTATATTTGCATTTCTCATCCTTTTCAACCAATAAACCACTACCATTACACTAAACTCATATTGTAATATAATTTTTCTTGCCAACAACAATTAGATCGATAAAATCGAATTCACAATTTAAAATTTATTTGCTAAAATTATCTTTTAATTTATCATTTATAGTGATGAATGATTGAACCCTATATCTGATTCATTAATTAAAATATCAAAAAAATTTAATTATTGTGAGAACCGTGACTCTTCATTAAAAAAAAAAGTTTTTGCCATAGACTCCCAAAAATATATGTTATTTTGGGGCCCTCTAATCCCAAAATTTTAATATAGCATAATGATAACAGGCATTTAAATTTGTTATCATTCCCTGGTTTGAACCAGTATGTGTGTAATAAAAAATTTACTTTCTTTAACAAACCGAAAATAAATAAAATAAGGTTCAAAAATATTCAAAAACTGAAATACGAAATGGAAATAACTGATTATTAGATTTAGAAAAAAAAGGAAATTCGAAGATAAAAGTAAAGAGAGAGTACTGATTATGGTTTTAAAAATTTGAAAATTTCTTAAAAAAATGAAAAATTGTAATAGAAAAATGTAAATAATAGATTATGCTTAAAAATAGAAAAAATTGGAAAAATAAAGAATCATAATTCACAAAAAGATAGAATGATTTCGCTATCATATCTATAAAATTTGGTGAAAGAGTTTATCACATTGAAGAAAGAAAAATTATGTGTTAATTGATTTTTTTTTAAGTTTGCTTTGTTATATCAGTAACTTTGTTTTAATAATATAATATTTATATTATAAAAAAAAAATTGATAGGACCCCTTTTATTGAATTTGTCTTAAGCCTTTCTAACTCGGAGCACGGCACTAACTACCGTATTCAAAAATGATAACAAGTGTTTTAGATATAAAACAAAGAAAACACTATAAAATAACTGTATAGCTATAGTTAATCAGTACATATGCGTAAAAAGGGTAAAAATGTGCAATTATGTCGCCATTGTTATTCCTTTATTAGAGTGTTTGTAATCACAAAAACTAAATGTTACTTTACGGTTTAGTCATAGCCATAGGTACTTGTTGTTGCCACGAATGCTGTATTTCTTCACTTTATCATTAATCCCTCGTGTTAACAACATGCATTTGATTCCATCTACCTATTTTTAATTAATTTGATATACTGAAAGGAGTATAAAAGTATGCTATAAATTAAAAAAGAGTTACATTTTTGTATTTTTCTTTTCACTAGATTGATCATAGATGTAACATGTCTTATCTTCTTTTATGTTTTCTTTTAACATCCTTTATAGTTTCGGTTATTTCATCTCCAATCATAATACGAAGTTATAATTTCAAATGAAAGAGAGAAATAATATACCAGAATTTGCTTGGTTAGTTTAAATGTAAACTTTTTGATTAATATTCTCTGCAAACATGATAAATTCTTGAATTTTCAGTCAAAAATATAATATTTTCATATATCAGTTCTGTTCCCATAATGGTAACGTTTGATATGAAGAGATTCCTAATATGTAAATGAGTACAACCATATTAAATAAAAATTTAAACAACTAATGTTAAGATTATGACTTATATTAAAATTTAAATTATATGAAAATCATCCCAAAATATGAATGGAAAAGTTTCCCATTTTTTTTAAAAAAAAGAAAAACGACTTTGATGAAAATAAAATTTTCCCCCTCAACTTCACAAACCTATGTATAGAGAAACAAAAATTGCGTGAGAATTAGGTATATTTTGACTGATAACTAATTAAACGACATTAAATAAATTACTAAAATAATAATAGTATAAAATAATATTAGATTCACGTATAAGTCATGTTAAAAAGGGAATAAAACAAAATAATTTACATTTCTTTTCAGATCTTGAGGTCCACAGTTCCACCTTCGTACCTACACCCCAAGTGGTTCTTTAGAGAGAGAGATTTATAAGCTTCTCTTTGGCCATTACAATTTTTTTTGTGAACATAGAAACACTCAAAAACTTCAAATCAAAAACAAAATATGGGAGAGGTTCTAGAAAATCCCAAACTCTTATATCTTCTTTTCAAATCTCCATGAATAATAATAATGCTAATTAAGAGTTTAACTTTTTTTTTTGTGGTTTTCAGGAAGAGAAAAAACCAGAAGCAGTAGAAGAGAAGAAAATGGAGGAGAAGAAGCTAGAAGAAGAGAAAAAAGAAGGAGAAGAAAAGAAAGTTGAAGCTGAGAAAAAAGGAGATGATTCTGAGAAAAAACCTCAAGAAGGAGAATCTACTAAAGATTCTAAAGAAGATTCTCCTCCGCCGGCTCCGGAGGCTCCAGCACCGCCTCCTCCGCCGCAAGAAGTTATTCTTAAAGTTTACATGCACTGTGAAGGATGTGCTAGAAAAGTCCGCCGTTGCCTCAAAGGCTTTGAAGGTATATATTTTTTAATATTTATTTATATGATTTTTCTTGCATTTGCCTCTTAAAGAGAGATTGTAAAATTTTGAAATATTAAACATTTAATTTTACTCATATAATCACATTCTCAAATCTCTGAATAAATCATGAGTTGATCTAGACAAAGACTGTAAACCCAAGTCACTTACTGTTATAACTATATCTAGTTTTTATTTCTGGTTAATTTAGTATCTAAGTATAGTTAATATTCTTAATATAATTTGTGTGTAGGACCACATAAAGCTTGAGTTATACTTTAGTCATGTTTTTTGGGTTAACATGAAAAATAAAGAAATGAATAAATTGTGAATATTTTGGTTTAATTTATGAAATTAGGAGTGGAAGATGTGATGACTGATTGTAAAACGGGGAAAGTGGTGGTGAAAGGTGAAAAAGCTGATCCGTTGAAAGTATTAGCTCGAGTTCAGAGGAAAACCCACCGTCAAGTTCAGCTTATATCTCCAATTCCTCCGCCTTCTCCGCCGCCGGAAAAGAAAGCAGAGGAGGAGAAACCTAAAGTCGAAGAAAAGAAAGTGGAGGTAACTTCTAGTCTTTCATTTTTTTATTTTTTATTTTATTTTGACAATACAACAAAAAGAGAAAGAAGCGTTTTTCTTCATTTTATTATTATTATAGCCTTTGCAGTGATTTCACATGGGAAGTGTATTGGTAGGATTTTATGATATAAAACAGAATTTTTTAAATATTTTTTTATATGAAATTTGAGTTGATTTGTCATCTTATGAAATTTTCGTCGAAAATGTTCTGATCAGCCGCCGGTGGTGCTGACGGTGGTCCTGAAGGTTCACATGCACTGTGAAGCTTGTGCGACTGAGATCAAGAAACGGATCATGAGAATGAAAGGTTAGTAATATTTTCTTGTAATTAATAATATTTTAAAATTTTATTGCAGAAATGTAGTCTATTTTTGCCAAATTTTAAGATTTTAGCATTGATTCCTGCCAATAGTAACTCTTGACTTTTTAGGAAATTTACTGAAAAAGGTATTGATTCAATTGAAAGAAAATTCTGTTTTTTTTTGGATTTTTTCTCTGTCCAACTTATTATTATAGGTTAGATAAAACGTTACAATATCTTGCAAAATCATTAACTTCTTTACTTCTTTTCACCAAACTTTTGTGTTATTATTCATCGTTAGTTGGATTTAATTTGGTCCATACAATTTCAATTCAGGATGATTTTGCTTCGACTTTAAAACACACACACAAGTGTTATTTATTTGTTTATAATTATATTGTTATATTGACAGCTTATCTAATGTACGATGATTTTCAATTATATAATGTGGGGTCAAAGTGTATATTTGGTCCTTCATTTTGATAGTAAAATATAAATTATCTAATTCTTGATTTTCTTGAAATGAATTTAACTTTTAGGAGTGGAATCAGCTGAATCAGATTTAAAGGGTTCTCAAGTGACAGTTAAAGGAGTGTTTGGACCGCAAAAGCTTGTAGAATACATTTATAAGCGGACCGGAAAACATGCTGCAATAATGAAAATCGACCCACCGCCTCCACCGCCGCCAGAAGATGCGGCTGCGGCGGAAGGAGAGAAGAAGGAAGAAGGAAAGGGAGAAAATGGTGGGAAAGAAGCAAAAGGTGAAGAAGGGAAAGAGGAAAAACCGAAGGCGGAGGAAGAAAAGAAAGAAGGGGATGGCGGTAAAGCGGAAGGCGAAGCAGCGGCTGCGGAAAATGGCGGTGGAGGTGGAGGCGGAGGCGGTGGTGAAGGAGAGGCAAAAGTTGTGGAGGTGAGGAAAATTGAGAATCCTTATTATTACTATTATTACCAACCACCACCGCGTGTGGCAGTTCCACCAATGGAAATGCCACCGCATGCTTATCCGCCGCAATTATTCAGCGATGAGAATCCAAACGCATGTACTGTAATGTAAACAAAGATAAACGCAAACGCTAAAAAGAGTATAATGGGGAATATTTTGAACAATTTTGATGAAAGTGTCTACTTGACCTCTGCTTTGTCTCTCTTTTTGCGTTTGTGTTTTACTTTCTTAGTGTGTCTGTGCAGCTCCTTTTTCTTTTTATATGTAATGTACATTTAAATAAATAACTCGAAATTTGTGAGTTATTTTAATTGGCTATTAGCAATATAACTAATAAGTTTTCACTTTTCTTATATTATAGTCTGAAATTTATTATTTAGGGTTACATGATTATTTATAGTCGACATTTAACGATTTGATAAAAATATATTTTTAATATTATTGAAAAGAAAAAACTATGCACCTTTGATGTACATCTAAACAAAATTATAAGAGTATTAACTACTAAAAACTTAGCAAAATTAGTCGTAAAATACCATTTTCTACACTTTTTTAGAGAAAAGAAAAACGTGATTTAGGTGAATGAATAATGAATGGTTTGGGTGAAACACTATTGTTTTGCCTCATGAGAGAAGGTTGGTTCATTTATTGTATGAATAAAGTTAATGAACATGATATTGGTGTTTGTCAATTGTGTTATGATTATTTCCTTTATTCAGTTTTTTTGGTACAAAATTTATGATTATTCCTTCTGAACTAATCTTGTGTCCATCATGTGTTGCTTGTGAGTAAATGGTGGCACGTAGAATCAATCAATCCATCAAAAACAATATTATTAAGAATCCTATGTTTATTATATAAAAAAAAGATTTTAGTACTATTAATTTGGAAAATCTAAAGTAAAATCTTTTAGTTAGAGATACAACCACACATGTATTAACTCTAAAAGTTATGATACACAAAACTATAAGCTTTTTATGTTTAAATATAAAATCTGATAAATACTGTTTTGGTTAAGCAGTCACTATCTATTAATGTCTTAATAAAAATAAAATAAAAAGTGAATTTGTTCTGACATATATAGTTCTTACAAAATCTAAAGGATATAAATACGCCGCGCGTCGAAAGCACGTGCGAAGAGCTCGTGACGTTGTGGAATCGTAAGCAAAGAGGGAAAGAAAGAACATTCTATAGTTCGAGGGGAAAGTAACACGCGCGTAAGAGAGCGCGTGTGATGGTGATGGTGTAAGCACGTGGGCTCCACGTGATGGGTCCGTGCCATCTCTGAGAGGTACAGTTTATTGTATGAATGAGGCCACGTGACCCGCCACCACTTCCTTTAAATCTGTGCTTTCGTACTCAACTTTTGTCGCTTCTTTTTTTGGACTCACCGTTTTTCTTTTTTTAAATTATTATCTAAATTTTTAGAGAAATTAAGTTGTATAACAAAAAAAATTAATAATTCATAATCTAACCATCAAATAATAAAAATCAAAATATTCTTTATATTTATACAATATTTACCATTTTATATTTTATTTTTATTTATTTTTAATTTTTGTTTCTTATTTCCACCTTCATTTTATTTTCATTATATCTTTTAATAAAAATTAAATAAAATCTAATTTTTTCTTTCAAAAAACACAGCTTTTTTTCTTAACATATGAAGATTTAAACTTTTGAAAAATGATAATTTTTTATATAAAAATCAAATATATTTTTAAAAAATTAAAATAGAAAGTCTATTTTTAATTTCATTCTATTCTATTTAACTTACATAAAAAGTCTATTTTCTAAACCCTAAACTCTTCTCTTCTTATTTTTTGCTAAACCCTAAACCCTCATCCTCTATTTACTAAACCCTAAACCGTCTTCTTATTCTTCTCATCCTCCTTCACTTCCTCATCTTCTTCCTTCTCCCCCTTCATTTTCTCCAATTTCATATTTAATAGTATTACTATTATTTCTGCATAATATAGCATTATGTTTATCAATTGTAGAAAATATTTGAGGGTAAAATTATCTTTATTGTAGCTGAAATGGTTATAAATTAATTTTTTTTAATTATGGTTAATTATTTAAATAATAGTCAATACATGGTTATTAGGCAAATTGACCTAATTTTTAATATTCACTCGATTCCTACACAAAAAAATTGAAAAAGAATTATTACGTTATTTTTACTTTTCTTTACCAGAAAAAAAGAAGTAAATTTACACTTTTTTCTTTTTAACGTTTTTTTCTTTTGATACGAAAAGAATATCCATTTTTGTTTGTGATTTACGGTTCTCTAGGAGCAACTATTATGAAAACGGTAATTTTTTTTTGGATTACAAAGCAATAGAGTAGAGAGTTATTATTATGTAATGAATGAAGAGAGAATAGAGGAAGTTATAATAGCCAATGTCGGTAAGCTCAATTCATTTTTTTTGGTGGAAGAAATATTTTCGAGTTAAAATCCGCCAGTACAATTAAACTTCTTGTCAGAGTAAGATCTAGACAAAAAATCCAAGACATTTGATTCACACAAAAAGTAAAATTGGTAGTAGGATAAAAAAAAAATCTTTTCTGTTTATATCAAAATTTGAATGCTTTAGAAGTTAAATTTTGTATAAATTAACTGATATTTAGATTAATATATGAATGGATTAACATTATGTGGTTATTAAATTAATAGGAGTCTTGTTTTTTGTTCTGTTAGCATTTTGGGTCCATAACTTCAACAATCTCCAAATCATGTTGACACGTACACATTCATATACGTCTTCTCTGCATGTATTTATATATATATATGTAAACGTGTACGTAGACGTATTAAACCTATATATAATTATAATAGTTCATGTATAACAAACAACTATATTCGAGTATGGTCAGGCGTACTTCGGTTAATTTTTATTTTATTTTTTTATTATCCGAAAATTTTATACCTAAATTCATATTAAATTAATATTCAGTATCTATAAAAATCAGAGTTTATATATATATATATATATTGAAACCGTTTACAGATGATAATAATATTTATCGTAGTGAAAAGAATTAAAGTGAATATTCGATTATCAAACCAACTCAACTTAGTTTATACTTTGCTAATTATTTTATTTAAGAATGTATATTAAAAAAAATAATACCTTCGATAAAATCAAAATTTGAAAAAGTAATCATCCAATCGCTACCTACAATACCCTTCTTAACAATATTTTATCATATAAAAAACCTCGTTAAAAATGAACAAAACATAAATTATTACTACTCTCTTAATTAATATTGGTGGTTTAACGGAGTCGAAAAATACAAATGTATGAAATGTAGTGTCGTCAAATTCATAATTGAGAATAATTTGGAATAGCAAAATTTTCGATTAAAAACAAATACTTACGTTTTTTTATCTCCAATGGCAAATAAAATATACAAACTAAATCACAAAATATGCGGTTTTAAATATAAAAAAGGATGATAACAACGTTGTTATCACTTTAACAAAAAAAATAACAACGTTGTTATCAATATTGAGACACTTGACCGGTTTTCATTAAACTTGTTTATGATGACTGCGACCTAACCGAATTTGAATCGACCATTTTACCTAATTTTTAAAACTGTTGGGACCATCAACTTCTTTCTATCTGTAATTTCATTAACCTTTATTAACTAGTTAATAGAATCCATATTTTTACCAATAATTTGTTTCAATTATTTTTCAACTTTTAATTTTGGCGACGACTGCAAAGCAAATAATATATATATATTCTCCTATCGTTGTCATCTTATGATAAATACCAACTTATTTTCATTATTTCTTCAAATTATCATATTCTATTTGGACAACGATTTGTTTTTTGTTCCATACAAACCCATGGAAATTCCGGTTGTAACAAATCGACAATAATGCCACAAACTATCAAATTTAAATGATCATTTGAAAATTATTTTTGGCAACTTTGTTTTCTCTAATTTTGTAAAAGAAAACTATTATATACAAGGAACCATTCAAACGCACGAATTATAAGATCAGTATACGAGTGCACCATACTCGAGAATCTAACCCAAAACCTATAACTATATAGAATTCATCTTTAACAATAGAAAAAAAAAACTATATAGAATACATATTTTCAACTATAGATGATAGAGTTTTTAGTTATAGAACAACTTAGATTAGGTGGAACGCCACTCTTGGTACCTTCACATTTAAACGTCTCTCATTATAGTATATTATTATTATCATTATTTTATAATTCGTATGAGTTTCAAATTTTTGACCTATAATATTTTTTGATGTCTGAAGTCAACCGTTGATAATACAATGTTTAAGCCATAAATCACCTATTTCAAGTGTATATGAACTCATGACATCTTTGTTAAAAAAAGTCAGTAAACCACTTCATCATCGTAGTATATTATTAATTGAAAATATTTGATAAAATTTAGAAAATATTCTATAGTTGACGATTTTTAATAGTTGTTATATAGTAACCGTGCAAATTATATTAACATGCAAACGTAACCACAAAGAAAAAAAGTAAATCGAAAGCCTAACACACACAAGAAAGTATGTAGGTCCATAATATATATACAGAAATATAGAGAAGATGATGATAATGTTGCCACAACTTGTTTGTTAAAGTCCACTCACTTAACGAGTTCTATATGTGAAACTAATTAAATTCACACAATAATGAATGATAGAAATGTAGGTCTTGTGACATAAGAATACAAATTGTCGAAAATGATAACATGATATATTTTTGAGATTTAGACACGAGCCAAATCAATAGAACAATGATTAATAAATATACTTTCGAATTAAAGAAAGTTTAACCTTTTTTTTTGATAAGAAGAAATGACAAATAAAGGACTTTAAATCCCATCAAACTTAGTGGATGTAATTTGTAAAGGCAAAAGAAGCAAAGATGGATGGTTGAACATAACCTATTATTGTGTGCTATGATCTAGCATTACACATTGTTTCTTTTAGGTCTAAAGGGACTAATGGTCCATATTTCTTTTTATTTTTCAGTGGTCCATTTTTAATTTGTTTTCTTACGATGTAACTTTACTTTGCAAAAAAAAAAACTAATGTTCAAAAAAAAAATTGTTTTTTTTAGTATTCAACTAATTCAAACATTTAAAATTTGATATTAAATGTCTATATTAATCATTTTCATATAAGAAAATAAATTATAAATATATTAATATATTTTTTTTTTTTGATAAATTGTAGGAGTTCCTTATTTTTGAATTGTAGTCTCCTCCGATGACAAGAGCTAGTAATTGATAATACCACGTTTAAGGCGTAAATCACCCCTCACAATTAACTTGAATCTATGACCTCTTTATTAAAAAAAACCACTAGACCAAAGTTACTTGATAACCTGTCATTTTTCTTTAGATCGATTTTCATATGATTTTGGTTGCCTAGACTAATGTTTAGAATCCTAAAGAACTGATTATTAGAATATAGAAACAAAATTAGTAAGCTATGTTTTAAAAGAAAAAAACAACAACCAAAGAACATTAAACTGTTTTTATTTCTTGTACAAATCTCAAGTTAGATTGGTATAAAGAAAAGAAGAAAAGACTAAAAGTCAAACAAAACTTATCAAATCCCAATTCTTGTTTTTTCCCATAATGGACAATCGTTGAATTTGCTGTCATCAAATCAACTCGAAAAAGATGTATAAAACCGGAAATCAGCTGACACTGAATAAATACTTGAAAATAATTCCATTTTATCCTTATTGGGATGATTGAAGTGAGGTCTTATCTATAAGTTGTTAGGGTAAAACAACATATCCAAAACTAAAAAATTATTTTGAGTCGTGAAATGTACATTTTCCCATATTTTTTTATTAAATTTTAATTCTAAATAATTGTGTAATTTTGCAAACCAAGATTTAAAGCTAAGGGGGTGTTATTGAATTTTGTATTTTAATGGATTTGAAAACAGTAGTTTTTAATAGATTTTGGTGAATTAAGTGGGATTTTAAAATCATAAGTATTGATTTAGATGTGGATTTTATTGTATTTGAAAATCTTTCAAAAACAATAACTGTCAAAACATAACACGATTGAGTCATCAAAGAAAGCTCAGAGATAGAGAACCCAATTAATGATTTTTACAGTGAAAGAGAACTGAAGCCTATCAAGATCAAAAACTCAAAACCATTGACCCAACAACAAAGAAACGCGTGTTTTAACCAAGCTCGGTATCAAATCGTATTCAATTGAGATTTTCGCCAAGTGTGACAGACTTATTATTTCACTATGTAAGTACAACTTGTGTGTGTATTTCCTCAATCACAATCACATTAATCTTCTACATGTTAAGTTTGATGTTTTTATGTTATCATGGTTTATTATTCGATGGATTTGCTAGTAATATTTGACAATCAAGGGAACTGATCGTTTGATCAGGCGTATTAGTGTCAGAATTTAGGATTAAGTTCTTATGATCAGCATCTATCTTGCTCAGTTTCTTAAAAGCATGTGAAATATATGATCACATGATTGTAAACCAACAATACATCATCTGCTACACATAATTAAAGTTCAAAGTTCAGCTAGTGAAAAGAGATGTTACCAAGCTACAACACATCAATTCACTCAGCAATTCCAAGAGGGAGAGGCCACCAAACTACAACTGGTCAACAGCTCAACCTGCAATTTCCAAAGATGCAGAAACCTCATACTATCTCAATCCCAATGTAATGTTCATGAATTTGCCAAGTGTAAATTCATGATTGTTTGAGAAAAGTCTATAAAAGACAACTCTTGTAATACTTGTCAAGAAACAAGTTGCAATGATTCTGTAAAACCAACTCAATTCTCGTTAGGTTTTTAAATCTTCTTTCATTTTCTTGTCAAGCAACACCCAAAAGCATTTTTCTCAAGACAGTTTATATCTACAAACGAAGAATCTT
>WJSH01004449.1:57196-92196 GCA_009757365.2 Lepidium campestre
CAAAACCAATCTCCTTATGGTATAACCTTAACAAGAGGGTTCCTATAACAAGAAGCATGTACTATAAATTTGCAGTCATCACATAATCCCATCGTCGTCTTCTACTTCTTTCTCTACTTTTTTTTTTATCAGATAATACAAAACCTTTTCTTTCCGAGAGGATCAATATTCTCTTTATTATTGACTCAGCTATTAAATTCAAAATTTTCTCAGTTGACTTCTCTCCAACATAAGGCTTATACTCAATATTCATATCAAAAGGAGAAAGGGGATTACTAGAGAGTAAATCGGGATCAATCGCTCATATCCTTTTCTTCACCGGAGGGCAACAATAAGTGGGATTAGAGTTCTAGCCATCGTTATCAAACCAATTATACTTTCGCTGGCAACTGCAACGAGGGGACAAGACTTGAAGAGACTGCCGGCTAGTTACGTACGGCGGGACAAGACCTGAAGCGACAGAGAAGCTCTATGAGAAAGACCTAGAAGAAGCGACGAAGAAAATTTCTCTCAAATTTCAGAATCCATATCAAACATGTGTGATTTCGATTAGTCATATAAGAGTTATGAAATCCATCGTCAAGAAATCCATTCGTTTTTAAATCTTTAATGAATAACAAAGGATTGTTTCGTATTTCAAAATTCATGCCCAAATACATCATCCAATAACACTTGATTTTAATGGAATTCAGCAAATACACTATTGAATAACAGTGGATTTGACGTTAGATTCAAAATACATCAAAATCGTTTAAAATACTGATTCCAATAACACATCTAAGATTATGAATAAGATTTTGCTACAAAGATCATGAAAATATTTTCAACTTTTATACTAGCAATCTGTCACATTCTATAAAAAATAAGTTCATATAAATAATTTATACACCTTATCTACTTGTTAAAAAAAAATTCTATATAGAGATCAACCGGGAATAAAATTTCTTCCCGGGAAGTTATAATACCCGGTTTAGTTGAACCAGGAAGTAATACCGAAGCAGAGATATAAATGAAGTCAATTCACTTAAAAGCTCTTGAGTGTTTCAAGGGGACAAAATAACAACTGAATCTAAGCCTGTGGATGTTGTTGCAGAAGATTTGATTCTTTCAAAAAGCAACCGAGCATCGGTTAACGAACATCCCTGGTTCATTTCAATTGCTATTGGATATTGCGAAGATCTGTTCATTTCTACCACCATTATTCCCTGCATTAACATACATATGAATGAAATGGAATTGAACTAGGCTTCCTAATAATTTGGTTCCTGCTTGCATGGATCAAATGGACATTAAGTCTTAAGCAGAGTTTCTATATTCAATTTGTGTCTGAAGGCAACTCGTGTTTGATGTACCTGATCAATGTAGAATAAAGACTGTCTTAAACTGTTATGTTAGGAAACATAAGTTAGCTGGTTCACCTCGAAGTCTGCGAGAAACAACTGGAAGCGTTTCAGTTTCTCCTTCATCATGGCATGTATTGTTGTTGGTGCTGAGGATGATAAAGCAGCTGAGACCTCCATGGATGAATGACCTATCCTTTTTTGTACAACCTGCAGAAGGAATGAAATGGACCTGATGGACGATCCTTATTCTAACTCAACAAATTTTTTGAAATGAGACATCAGACTCACGTCATTATGGAGCAGTATCTCGCAGATGAGACTACCATCATCGACGTAGCATAGAAGCTCATACGTAGACTGTTCTTTGAACTGAAATTTCTTCACTCCGGTTAGAAAGCACTGCAAAAGGAATGGATACTTTAGTTACAATTACTGAAAGCCACATTGATGAGAGTGTTTTAGTATGTGGTATTAGTACCTTGATCCTTCCTTGAACAAAATGCATGGTATCTTTCATGACTGCCCACTTTTGAGACAACTCGGCTAAGTAAGTGAAAGGCCTTTCTGAATTTTTAGATACCAGAGAAGGGATTTCCAAATCGACAACCATATTACTGACTTCTGTATCTCCTACAGCGCCTGAACCTGAACCATATACAGGAGGCGTTGTATCCCTGATACGGCCATTGTCAATATGCATTTCTTCAACAAATGCAGTCACTTTAGATGTTTGTTGATCCGAGGTGTTTTTGCCAACGTTGTTGGACAAAGATCTTGTACCACTGCAGCCAGTACCAGCTGTGGATGCTGTCCTGTGAACATTCCTAGAACTCAAATGTAAATTAGAAAACGCCCTTTCTTCGTGCGCAGAAGCAGTATCAATCTGCATATGCTCAACTCTTGAAATATTGGCTTCTACATTGGTGGAAGCACGAGGCTCATCCACAGGCCGTGGACTTATCTGAGCTCTTCTTACATTCAGGGTAATGTCTGCCATAGGTGTTTTGGTGAAAATATAATTAATGACCACTTATAATATCAACAGAAAGTGGTAGTCTATGTTATTGTCGATCAGATATGCAGTTTTTTTCTGAGCAAGAAGATTAATGTAGAAACATCCCTACCTTGACCATTGGTCTGAGCCTGAGTAGCATTTCCTGAGGTAGAACTATTTACATGATTATCAGAATTATTGTCATTTAGTGACCACGCAGCTAGAGTTGCTCTGGTTGCCAATGAAGAAACCACTCCGCTCCTTGTTCTGCAAAAGTTAAAATCCAATAAAAACTTTGACAAGTAGGGTAGAATTGACAGCTGCAATCCGAGTACGCACATTGAATAGGTGATCGCCAGTGTGCACAAAATGTGTATCAACAAAAAATCATGCATAATTTTTCCACATAATCCAATGCATATATTTGCCAGCAGGCAGAGTTTTGCAAATGCAAAATTCACTAAGAAGTGCATTATAAGATATTTTCCAAACCAGTTGCTCTTCTCAAGATCAAAGAAATCAAAGGCAAAGAAATCAGCAATAATACTTGGCGTAAATCGTTGCAACTGAAGAGACACCATGACACAACATTCATATATGAATTGAGTTAGAGAAATATAAGCTCTTTCTCTAAAAATATTTACCTTTTTCCTCTTGGAGGTTTGTTTACTTCAACAACCAGACGCCTTCGTGCTTCTTCCAATTCTTCAACCATCCCTCCTAAAACTTCAATAACCTCAGGTACTAGCATCAAAAGCCCACGCCGAACTTGTACACTAGATACAACGACCTGCATTTAACTGTTATTGTCAGTGCTTATACCAAAAACACAGAAGTGTAACCATAAGGATAATTTACCATTTTCACAACTGCGATCATCAGGAAGAAACACAGACCTTTAAACCAGCAGGAGCCAAGACTTGAAGATCTTTAATGGGTCTGTATTCCATACCAAATATGCGTTGAACACCATCTGTCATTGACAGCTTAAGGCACCTCTTAAGCCCTGCATTAGTGTTTTCGTACCTTCCTTTGAGTGGGCAGCCGATATTAACAATCTCATCAACCTAAAGTAATAGAATTGAGCAGATGATTCAGTCAAAATCACACATTGGGCATTACATATATAATAATTCCAACGATAAGGGCTATTCGCAAAAAAGGAACAAACAAGCAAATTAACCTGCAGAACAAACGGACCAGCGAGTTCTACAAGATTCATAGACGCAACATTCCGAGGAAGAACCCCACCTCCACATAAATTCATGTCGGAAGAAAGGAATTTCCCAAAGCAATGTTTAGCTTTCTCTGCTACGTCGAGGCGGGAAAATTGTGGAACGGAGCTTTCAAGTTCAGCAAGACAAGAGACCCACCACTCCGTCTTCAATTTAATCCCCCTTCGAGAAAGAACCTCACTGATCGGCGATTCATAGTGATTTCTCCTCTCCGACTCCAACCCCGCCGGATCAACCGGAATACTTGAATCCAGAGGTGTAGGAGTCGAATTACCAGAGACGTCGATAATTTCAATTTCCTCTGACACAGCGATAGCTTCGCCGGGATTAGGATTAGAAGTCGACGCTACTGAGGTTTCCGGTTGCACAGATGAGGCAAAACCAAAACTTTGAACAGAATCTCTAACTCCGCTTGTTCCTACTTCATCATCTTCTTCTTCGTCGGAGGAGTATCGGAGCTTCAGACGTCGTCTAGGCATTTTGGCCGGCGAAAGTTGGGAATTGTTTTTTATTTTCCCTCCAAAATAAATTTTTTCAGCAAACCTTTTTTGTTATTTTGAAAACTTGTTTTGTACTGTCAGATTAAGTCGGAACTGATAAGGGCCCATTAGGAGGTCAAATAGGCCCATTATAATTTTGGGCCAAGTTTTGTGTATGTATGTATATATGTGTATGTATATATATATAGATTTGGGTTAGATTTGCCGCGAGCTGATTTTGGTGGAAATTTTGGGGTGAGGAAAGAGCCCGCCTTTGAATTTGTGTTCCAATTTTTGGCACCACAATGAAATTTTGAAAATCCCCAAATTTTTGGTTTTTGTGTTTATCTTCATAATCGTTGATTTAGGGTTTCCGAGTTTCTAGTGAGAACTTTAGAAATTTTAGGTTTTTTTCTTCTTGTGACCTTTTGTTTCTTGATTCGAGCTTGATTCCGTTGTTGTTTGGATCTCACATGGCGACTGAAACCCTAAAAGAGAAGACGCCGGAGGTGGAATCTCCGGCTAAGGAAGAAGTTGATGTTGGTGATGCTGTTACTGCGGAGGAGAATGAGTTAGATAAAGAAAAAGCAGATTTGCCAAAAAATGACGAGGCGGAGAAGAAGAAAGAGGTAGAAGAGGGTGAATCGAAAGAAGAACTGGAGGAAAAAGTTGGAGAGGGCGATAAAGGGAGTGAGGAGGAAAAGGAGGAAAAAGTTGGAGACGGCGATAAAGGGAGTGAGGAGGAGAAAGAGGAAGAGGAAGAAGAAGAAGAAGGAGGAAGTGGAAGTAAGAAATCTTCGGAGAAGGAAGCGGTGACTCCAACTAGTGACAGGCCTACCAGGGAGAGAAAGAAGGTTGAGCGTTTCTCTTTGGCTACTCCTGTCCGATCTACACCGAGCAAGTCCGTTTCAATTGAAAAGGTATCTTGACTGAAATTTTGGGTTTCTTGTATTTCTTAGGATTGGATCGATTTCTATATTCACTGTTTATGATTTCTGTGTTCCGCAGGGTCATGGAACTCCTCTCAGGGAAATTCCAAATGGTACGCATGCACATCTATTCTAATTGTGATTGAATTTTTGTGAATTTGTGAAATGTTTACCAAGTAGAATAACGATAAATCTTTGCTGTTTTGGCACATCTTAGATCTAGAATATGTGATATCTGCGAAGTTTTTCCTGTGTGCTTTGGATTTGATTATAGATATGGTCATCTTATTAGACAAGTTTGGGCTTTTTGTTTATCTGTATTCGATTACTTTCACCAATTGGTTATCAATGATCTGACTTTGTGGTGGAATATTTCATTTTTTAGCTATCTTAATTAGCCTATAAACTATTCTCTGTGATTTGGTTTTACTTCAGTAGATTTCAATTGGGATTTCTCTGTGGATAGATTCTCTGCCCTTGCTGAAGATGATAAACTGTTTTATTTTTCTTTCTTTCTTTTGTTTATTTATCTAATCTTTGAGGGTGGAAAGTTTGGGTTTTTTCGACAGTTTTGTTTACAACTATTGACTGTTAGAAAGCTGTCTGATAATTTTGGCTGTTTCAGTGGCTTATAATTTGTCAAAGAGAAAAGCTGACGACAATCTGCTCTTACTACACACCATTCTTTATGGGAAGAAAGCAAAGGTGGGTTATACATTTGACCACATTTTCCGCATTTGAAATGTTTATTTTTCTGCCCCTCGTCACTTAATATGGATATTATTCTGGAATTTTCATTTTCTTTGCCAGACTGCTTGGTTACTTACAGAGTTTCGTGAAAAATCTGCAGGCACAGATGATTAAGAAAAACATTGGTCAATTTTCTGGCTTTGTGTGGTCAGAGAAAGAGGTATAACCATTTCGAGTCTATTCTGTTAGATACGTGTATGCTGTTTTGCCTCTTGTTGAGACATGCATTGAAATGTTTTCCAGGAGGAGAAGCAGAGAGCACGAGTGAAGGATAAGATTGACAAATGCATAAAAGAAAAATTGATCGTTTTTTGTGATCTACTCGATATACCTATAAACAGAAGTAACATGAGAAAAGTAAGTGATAAAAAGACGTGGTCTATCTGTTTATTGTTCATGCTTCGATTCTAAGAATTGTCTGTCCTGATACGTTCAGGAAGAATTAGCTGTCAAAGTGCTTGAGTTTTTGGAATCTCCAAAGGAAACAAGAGATGTTCTACTTGCTGATAGAGAAAAGGTACTGTTTGATTCAGTACTCTATTATTTTGTTAGGTTAATGATTCCTACATTATTGTTCCACATGTTTATTCACAGTATGGGAGTAATGAATTTGTTTTCTTATATTTTAGCAGGCGAAAAAGCGCAAAAGCACACAGAAAAAAGGGAAGTTTGGAGAATCTTCGGACACCCCAGCCAAGGTTTGTACTATGTTTTGTCTTAGTTGTCTTATTTGTATTCCTTGCTTGCTCCTGGCTCCTTTCCTAGCTTTGCTTTCCCCTAATCTTGTCCTCATATGGTTGGTGGGAATTTTGGTTTTAAATGTGAAGGCTGGAGTATAATCATTCGCATGAGTTATATTCTATGCTATTTCAACCGTGTGATTTGATTTATTAGCTGTTGAACCCAGGTTGTATAAACAACTGCTGTTTGTGTATGTTTTTTTACTACGCAGAGGAAACGGAAAACAAAAAAGCGAGATCAGCCATCTGAAACGGAACAAAGCAAGGATGAGGGAGATGCTGATTCTGAAGGAACTAATGATTCTCATGCTGAAGATGATGCAGCGCCAGAGGAAGAAAGTGACCATGAGGAGACTGAAACTGAAGATGAGAACGAGAAAGCAGAGGATGATAATCCATCCGAGAAAAAAAACTTATCAAAAAAGACTGTTGAGGAGAGCTCAGGGTCCAAAGGTAAGGATAAACAAGCTTCTGCAAAAGGTTCTGCAAAGTTTGGTGAAAAGTCCTCCAAACAAATTGCCAAGTCAACTTCATCCCCATCTAAGAAACAAAAGATTGATCACGGGGATTCCTCTAAAGAGAAAAGCAAGAAACCGCCAATTATGTCACGTGCTAAGGGATCTAAAGAGAAAGGTTACAACCATCCTCAGCTGCTCTTAAAGCTTAGCCTTGTTTAATTTATGTTTTCTATGAAATTATTTTATGTCTTTGAAGCTGATTGCTTTACTTTTGTTATGCATTATCATGGATTGGATACAGGAAAAGCCACTAGGAAAGGCAAAGCTAAAGCAGAGCCCACTAGAGAAGAAATGCTTGAAGTGGTGTCCAAAATTCTGAAGGAAGTAGACTTCAATACGGTGAGATGGTTCAGTTTTGTAAAAACCAATTAAAATTTAATGGTTTAAAATCTTGAATGAATGTTCTTATACACTTTGTTTTTCTTAATAACAGGCAACACTATCAGATATTCTGCAGAAGCTGAGTATGTTCTTCGGTTTTGCTTTTATCATTTTTTGCAATCTCATGTTTATACATTCCAAATGTTTATGAGCTTTTTGGTAATATTTTCTGTTTGTGATAACGTCAGGTGGCCATTTCGGTATTGACCTTTCGCATAGAAAATCAGAGGTGAAGGATGTTATCACAGATGCCATAAATGACATGACTGATGAAGAAGATGATGAAGAAGAAGATGCAGAAGAAGAAGAAGAGGAAAAAGCTGAGGCTGGAAGTGACAAAGAGAAAAAAGAAAAAGAGGAAGAAGGAGAAGAAAAAGCCGAGGCTGAAAGTGATAAAGAGAAGTAAGAAGAATACAATGTAAGACTTGAATCTGACGTGAATGGAAGCAAAACTGACACAAAGATTGTGTGAATGAGAGCAAGTGGTAATTAGAGACTTAAGTGTTGTACTGTGTAATCTCTAGAGTCTCTCATCTCATCATGTAGTTTCAGTTTCTGCGTCTTGTGTAGCTGTTACTTTGTTAGGTTTTCTAGTCCTTGTTCTATTTGATAGCCTGATAGGAAAATTTTATTTTTCTTGGTTTACATTAAGACATTTTCGTATATTTATGTAATTCTCTTTTTAGATTTGTAAGACATTTGAAACATTTGCTTTAAAAAAAAAAAATTGACACCTTATATTATGTATATTATATGTATACGGAAACCATAACATAAGAATGATTGACCAATGCTTATTTGTAAAAAAAAGCGTGGACCAAAATGAAAACAAGTTTCCGATGTCTGAATTTGGTGGAGGGGTAAATTCAGTATTTCTTTACGCCAAGTTATATTAAATTATCGATGTAGGACTTAGGACAACAACTAATGCTATATATCTTTATATATTAAATGCTATATATCTTTATATATTAAAGCGAATGTCCCTTTAACTATAAACTATAGGTTAAACTATAGTTTATAACTATCCTTAAAAATAGATTTAAGTTTAGTTTTATCATAATTCTTTTTTTAATTCAAAATTAATAAAAATTTAATTTAAAAAACTACAATTTAATAAAAATATATCGGATATAAAATTGGTACATGATTGGTTTCGGTTTTTCGGGTACATAGATTTAGTACCCATTTTGGTATTTTGTCGAGTTTGGTTTGGATTTAGTTTTCTAATTCGAGTTTTTGGTTATTTTGATTTAAGACTTATTCGGGTATTTTTATTTACTGGATCGGTTTCGGTTCGGTATAGATCGAGTTCGAGTTCAAATATTTTAATATAAAAATTTAAAATGAATAAATATTTAATAGAAAAACTCTAAAAAGCTAAAGTTTAACAAAAATATATCGGGTACTTATTCGGTTCTTAATTTGGTTCTAGTACGGGTTTGACTTCATAACTACCCTTAAAAATAAGTCTAAGGTGACTTTATTATAGATTTTTAAATAAAAATTAAAGTATTAGATAAAATTAATTTATGGTTCATAACTACCCTTAAAAATAGGCCTAACGTTGGTTTTATTATAAATTTTTTTGTAAAAATTAAAATGAAGAAAATTTTAATAGAAAAAAACTCTAAAAATCTATAACTTAATACAAATATAACGGGTACAAATTATGTTCTTGATTCAGTTCAGAATTGAGTTCGGTTTTCCGGGTATATAGATTTAGGACATATTCTGCTATTTTGTCAGGTTTGGGTTATCTAATTCGGGTTTTTGGTTCTTTTGATTTAAGCCTTATTCACATATTTTTATTTTTCAGATCGATTTCGGTATAGATCAAGTTCGGGCTCATGTATTCTTATATAGAATTTCAAAAATATATCGGGTACCCATTTAATTTTTATTTGGTTCTGGTACGGGTTTGGATTAGGTTTTTTCGGTAAATAGATTTAGGACCTATTTGAGTTTTTTTGTTGGGTTTAGTTCATTTAATTCAAGTCAATTTCGATTCGGGTTTCAGATATCGGATTTTATGCTAAAGCTAAATTTGCTAAATCAAATATATATAAAAGACCAAACTAATAATATAATGATACATAACTAAACATGTATAGAAAATTATTGATACATAATCAAATCTCGCGCTATAGCGTGGGTTGAGTACTAGTTTATATATAAAATACGATTATATCAGCAAGTATTTTAATAATATAGCCACCAACTCTCTTTATTTTACACTCCAATTATATATATCAGCAAGTATTTTAATAAGTCAACAGTAATATATATATATATATATATATATATATATATATATATATATAATAGACTTATTTACATATAGACTGGTAAAACATGACCCCATCAATCAACCACCTGCTTCTAATTATATGTATTCAATTGTTTTCTAACATCTTACAAATGATTCACAATCTAATATAGTTGTCCATACTTTTTCTGAACCAAGCCATCATGAAACCAGACCAGAGAACGATGTTTAATGTTTATCTGAAACATATTTCTGCGGATTAAACAGACAACATTTTGATGTTTTGAAAATGCAGGATCACATTTATCCAACCATTTTTGTATGGAATCAACCTAGTTTAAAACGAATCACTCTCTTTACACATCTTTTTTACCTTTGTTTATGTGTTTAATTAGTTGGCACTATATTAAATTAAATGCATGCAAACTAGGAAAAAGAGGACATATTTTTTATGAAGCTTAATAGAGTCATTTCAATTAGACCCATTTAATTCATTCACATCATTCCTAGTTTAATAATTCATATAACCTAGAAATTAAACATATATTCAGGTTTTTATGTATTTATAATCGCCAGAAAAACATGTGTTCCTTAAGTCTCGTCTCTCTTCTTTTTTTTTTGTCGTTTTCATCTTTCTTCTAACATTGGGTGAAATCTTTACTTGTACCACAATTAACCTCAAGCCCTAGCCTGTACTTAATACCCCATGATAACATCCCTCAAGAAATCAAACCCATTCTCAAGAAATACATCATCTTTGTTTATACTTGATCTACACAAATCCAAAAAAATGGCCGACTCATTCGAACTCATTGTAACCCGAAAAGAACCTGTTCTTGTCTCTCCAGCTTCTGTAACTCCAACAGGTCTCCATTACCTCTCAAATCTCGATCAAAACATCGCTATCATCGTGAAAACATTCTATTACTTCAAATCAAACTCAAGATCCAACGAAGAATCCTATGAAGTCATCAAGAAGTCACTCTCTGAGGTTCTTGTTCACTACTATCCTGCTGCTGGTAGACTCACGATCAGTCCCGAAGGCAAGATCGCCGTGAATTGCACCGGAGAAGGAGTTGTGGTTGTGGAAGCTGAGGCCAATTGTGGAATAGAGAAGATAAAGAAGGCTATATGGGAGATTGATCAACCGGAGACTCTTGAAAAGCTAGTTTACAACGTTCCCGGTGCTCGGAATATTCTTGAAATTCCACCGGTGGTTGTTCAGGTTAGGGACGTTGATCGATTGATACTCTTTCTTTTTGCATGGTGTTTTGCGTGAGTAAACGAACTTAACTTCAATTAATTCGGGTTTGGTCCAATATTGGTTCAACAAATATATATTATACAGACAGAACTATATTACTATATTAGTATATATAGATTCATAATTCAATATAAGCATCAATACTCTAATTAGTATAAACAAATTCAGAAATCAAAGATATTATTCACACTCATATAGTCACATATATACTTTTGATAATTCTTTTTGTTATTGTTTTTGTTGGAATTAATGTTGATTATATATAATTTTACTATAGTATATAGTCATGGGTATTTGGGTACCCGAGCCCGATTGGATTGGGTTTTTCAGGTTTCGGATTTAGCTATATAAGATTCATTGGGGTATTTTACTATTTTAGTTCATGTTTTATACAAGTTTGGGTTCGAGTTGGTTTGGTTCTTAAAAATTGTTCTTTTCGGGTCGGATTCGGTTCAAATTCGATTCAAACCGTCATGGTTCTGGTTTGGTTTCGGGTTTTGGGTAAAATGCCCCATATAAAAAAGCTTGTAAAAAATGTAATTGATTGCATGTATTGTATATATATTATGTTTTCAACAACATTTATTTTGGTTTTGTTTTATCAGGTTACGAATTTCAAATGTGGAGGGTTCGTGCTAGGACTAGGCATGAACCACAATATGTTCGATGGTATTGCAGCCATGGAGTTTCTCAACTCTTGGGCCGAGACGGCTCGTGGCCTTCCTCTCTCACTCCCACCTTTCTTGGACCACACGATTCTCCGACCTAGGACCCCACCAAAGATTGATTACCCACACAATGAGTTCGAGGACCTTGAAGATATCTCCGGCACCGGAAAACTCTACTCAGACGAGAAACTCGTCCACAAATCCTTCCTCTTTGGACCAGAAAAACTCGAGAAGCTCAAGATCATGGCAGAGACTAAAACCACGACTTTTCAAACCTTAACCGGATTTCTATGGAGAGCTCGTTGTGAAGCCCTAGGGCTAAAGCCAGATCAACGGATAAAACTCCTCTTTGCTGCAGATGGACGGTCAAGATTCATTCCTGCTCTTCCTAAAGGATATTCCGGAAACGGGATAGTGTTCACTTATTCCGTTACAACGGCAGGTGAAGTGACTTTAAACCCTCTTTCTCATTCGGTGGGTTTAGTCAAAAAAGCTGTTGAAATGGTCAACGATGGTTTCATGAGGTCAGCGATTGATTACTTTGAGGTGACACGAGCAAGGCCGAGTTTAACAGCGACGCTTCTGATCACGTCATGGGCAAAACTGTCATTTCATACTAAGGATTTCGGTTGGGGTGAACCGGTTGTATCTGGACCGGTCGGTTTACCTGAGAAGGAAGTGATTCTGTTCTTGCCATGTGGTAGTGACACGAAGAGTATCAATGTCTTGCTTGGACTTCCGAGTTCGGCTATGAAAGTGTTTGAAGGGCTTATGGATATATGAATAATTAATTATTTATTTATGCTTTATGCTTGTGTTTTGAATTAATTATGAACAAATAATGATGATCGGTTGTGTGTTTGTGGTCGTATATAATATTGCTCGTTGGTGGGACAAAATGTAACTACGAGTCTACGATATTAAGTATCGAGTTTAATAAATAAAGTTATTGTGTTTACTTAAATGGTGTTTTAAGAGCTCAAGTTTTATTTTCTTTCTCTCTTTTTCGTTTAAATCATTTTGTCGTAATAATATGTATATATAGCTGTAATAATATGTATATATATAGCTGAGATCATCGTAGTTTGGTACCTAGATGATCTAGTTATTGTTTTTGACATTCGAAATTCGACTTCATCAATCGTATCCAATTGTTGAAAAAAAGTCGATAATATTTCTTTTGTCAAGTGAGTATATGTATCTCTGCAGTTTTTCTACCGGAGTTTAATTTCAGAAAATCACATAACATCTTTATATATTAAAGCGGAGGTACCCTCATATTTTGGACTTTACTTTACGTGTTATAAAGTATAGGCTAAAATTAACCTATAATTTGGACCAGTCAATTTTTTTTTTACTAATTCTATTGATTAAGTAACGTTTGAATACTTGATTTTCCAAAAAATCTTGCATTATCTTCTAAATTTAAATACGTGATTTTTCTGATCCAAAAAATATTGCATTATCTTCTAAATTTAAATTTGAATATGTAGGTTTTATAATCTTAGTCGTTTATTTAAATTCATCTTTTCAAATCCTCGTCGTTCATTAAAAATAATATTAAGTATTTAAGCATTTGGATACCCGTTCGGGTCGGGTCTATTCAGGTTTCGGATTTTCGGTTCAATTGATTTAAGAACCATTGGGGTATATTTATTTTTTGGCCCGGGTTTGGTTCGAGTCTAGATCGGATTCGAGTTCGGGTTTCGGTATATTTATTTAAACTTTTATAAAAATTCAAAATTAGTAAAGATTTAATAAAAAAAATAACATAGCCAAAATTTAATAAAAATATATAAGGTTCCCATTCGGGTTATATTCGGGTTCAGGTTTAGTTTTTTCGGGTTCATAGATTTAGGACCCATTCGGATATTTCATCGGGTTTGGTTTGATTTCGGTTCCTCTTATTTTGGATCGGGTTCGGTTTGAGTTTCGGGTATCGAGTTTTTGCCCATGCCTAATAAGTAATTTTTAGAAAATATTCGTTTTAGGAAAAATGGAAGGAATATTTGTTTAAGGAAAACTAAACATTAAGAATATTCGGGTATCCGGGTTCGAGTTGGATCTTTTTGGGTAGCGAGTTTTTGATTCTTTTGATTTAAGACTCATTCGACTATTTTTATTTTTTGGGTCGGGTTCGGTTTGGTATAGATCGAGTTCGAACATTTTTATATAAAAAATCAAAAATAATAAAGATTTAATAGAAAAAACTCTAAAAATGCCAAAATTTAATAAAAATATATCGAGTACAAATACAATTCTTGATTCAGTTTTCCGGGTACATAGATCTAGGATCCATTCTGGTACTTTGTCGGGTTTGATTCCTCTAATTCGAGTTTTTAGTTATTTTGATTTAAAACTCATTCGAGTATTTTTATTTTTGATCGGTATCGTTATACCTGAACATTTAAGATAAAAAAACTTAACTCCGCGTTATAACGCGGGATAAATCCTAATTGTATAATAAATTTAAATTTTAGGTTATAGATATGATATTGTGAAAACAATTGTTGAAAAAATACATAATATATATATCAACAGTCACAAATTTCACATAATTTTATAGTTTGGAAATTCCAAATTTGAACTTATAGCTAATATTCATAACAAATTATTGTACATATCTTTTACAAAAGAAATAGTAGTATAACATAGATTTATATTCATTTCACAATAAGTTCAAACTAAAATAGCCAATTAAAATGATTTGTCTAAGTTTGATATCCGAGTCGGATCCACCCACCCGGTTTTAATATCCGTATAAAAACCCGGTGGCTCGCTATCGCCTTATCTTGTTGACTCTTCTTTTCTCAAAACCCACCCACTTTGATTACCAACTCCGACCAAAGAAAGAGAGACAGCGAAAAGATGTCGGCGACGCTTACGGGATCGGGAACTGCTTTGGGGTTTTCATGTTCGTCGAAGATCTCGAAGAGAGTTTCTTCTTCTTCGCCGTCCAACCGATGCTGCGTCAAGATGTCTGTTTCCGTCGACGAGAAGAAGAAAAGCTTTACTCTTCAGAAATCAGAGGAAGCTTTCAATGCTGCTAAGGTTAATTGCTTTCTTCCGATCATTTGTGTTTAGTTCGAAATTTCGATTTGATTGATTGTGGGGGTTTTTACTCTCTTTATGGTTGAAATATCTGAGAGGATTGTAAAGTCTCTCGTTGATTATTGTCTTGCAGAATGAAATTTATCTCTAAAACTCTGGAAATTGTCCAAACCAAGAATTTGTCAGACTTTCATTTAGTCAATATCGTTGTGTTTTAAGAATTCTGGAAATGCATCACTTGTGAGAACATGTTAATTAGAGATGAAGTCAATTGGAATCTTTTGTGGCTTCATGAAGTCATTCATTGTTACGTTTTTTGCCTGACAATTGAAAATGACTTCTCTTCCATGACAGAATCTAATGCCTGGAGGTGTGAATTCCCCTGTTCGGGCCTTCAAATCCGTTGGCGGACAACCCGTTCTGATTGATTCCGTTAAAGGCTCAAAAATGTGGGACATTGATGGAAATAAGTACATTGATTACGTTGGATCTTGGGGACCAGCCATTATTGGCCATGCCGATGATGATGTACCGTTGCTCTCGTTACTTTCTTGTGTAGTACCAGTTTTCTGAGATTGTGTTTTGATAAAATATGGAATCTAGTGCAGGTTCTCGCGGCTCTAGCTGAGACGATGAAGAAAGGAACAAGCTTTGGTGCTCCTTGTCTTTTAGAGAATGTTTTAGCTGAGATGGTCATATCAGCTGTTCCAAGCATTGAAATGGTTCGGTTTGTTAACTCGGGTACTGAAGCGTGTATGGGGGTGCTCCGTCTCGCCCGAGCCTTCACCAACAAAGAGAAATTCATCAAGTTTGAAGGATGTTATCACGGTCACGCTAATGCTTTCCTTGTGAAAGCCGGTAGTGGTGTAGCTACTTTAGGGCTACCGGACTCACCAGGTGTGCCAAAAGCAGCTACCTCTGATACTTTAACAGCTCCTTACAACGATATCGAAGCTGTTGCTAAGCTATTTGAGGCGCATAAAGGGGAGATATCTTCGGTTATTCTGGAACCTGTTGTTGGTAACTCGGGATTCATTCCTCCCACACCGGAATTCATCAACGGTTTAAGGCAGATAACAAAAGACAATGGTGCTCTTCTCATTTTCGATGAAGTCATGACAGGCTTTCGTTTAGCTTATGGAGGAGCCCAAGAATACTTCGGAATCACGCCTGATCTAACAACTCTTGGAAAAATCATTGGTGGGGGTCTTCCCGTTGGGGCATACGGTGGAAGACGCGATATTATGGAGATGGTAAGATCTGCCTCTACACTATTAAGAAGACTCTCCACTGTTTTGACATGTATGTATTGATAACGCTTTTGTTCTATTCTTTTTTTTGCTAAGGTTGCGCCCGCAGGACCAATGTACCAAGCGGGGACTTTAAGTGGTAATCCGCTGGCGATGACCGCAGGGATTCACACCTTGAAGCGGCTAAATCAGCCAGGAACATATGAATATTTAGACAAGATCACAAAGGAGCTAACCAATGGAATCTTAGAAGCTGGAAAGAAAACAGGGCATCCAATGTGCGGCGGTTACATAAGTGGTATGTTCGGTTTCTTTTTCGCTGAAGGACCAGTCTACAACTTTGGGGACGCCAAGAAGAGCGACACCGAAAAGTTTGGTAGGTTTTTCAGGGGAATGTTGGAAGAAGGTGTATACTTTGCGCCGTCTCAGTTCGAGGCTGGGTTTACGAGCTTGGCTCACACTTCCGAGGATATACAGTTCACTATTGCTGCAGTCGAGAGGGTCCTTAGTAGGATCTAGAATGTTCAATAACCCAACCCTGAGTTTCACATTTTCTTCTGTTTTGGGTTCCTTGTGATTGATCAGCGGATGTAATAATTCCTGTCTTGTGAGTTGAATTTTGTTTTTCATTTTATTTTCCTTGTAGCTTACGATTTTTCTACAATCTATTATATTAATTGGGTATTTTTTTGTCCCGATTTTCACAAGTTTAACATTCTCTTTTTTAGTAATGACATCAAATATCCTTTAATTTGTTCATGCTAATTTGATTTCATTAATAGCAAATTGGTCTTTTAATCGATTTTACCTAGTTTGATAATGGATTATCCGACTCCTAATCGGATATTTTTAATGATTATACAAAAATATTTATGTTTTATTCGGATAAGACATTATTTGTCATTCGGTTTATTTTGACAAATACAAATTCATTAATGGTGTTTACGTCTTTTAATAATTTTCACCCAAATAATTAATGGATATCCGAATTCTAATCGGATTTATCTAATTTACCGATAGATAATTCATCCTTAACTCGGATTCTAACAAATTATTTCCTATTTTATATATAAACAAAAGTAAAATTTACTTATTTAAATCAACTCGAAAAGTAAAATTTACATATTTAAATCAACTCGAGAAGTAAAATTTAAATCTCAATTTCCTGATTTTATGTATTAGATGGATTCAAATCTTTTTTGCTATATCATATCTACGAAAAATAAAATCTATCACACCTTAATATATATATATATATTCCATTATTCTTTAACTCTCAAACCACCTTCGGATACCTACGCTAGAAAACATATAAGAATTAATTGCCGCCTTAAAACGCAATTTACCGAAGAACTCCAATTCCAAATCTGGATTGACAAACTGATCTAAAAACTAAACATTGGAGCTTTCCAACAATATGCTGATGTTTGGGTCCTTTTGGTTTGACGGAAAATTGCTTCCGAACTTTGACAATCAAGAATTCGTTCTCTAGAGATCTGTCTTGGAAAACCACTGTAACTTTTGAAACATAACTCAGAATGTGATTCCGTTTTCGGCTACGCGAAGATATTAGGGTTATAAAGGTGCACACCAATTTTCGTTATATTATGTGTTGTTTTCCTCATCCGTTTTATCTTTTTTTTTTCATGTGGTCAGATCAGATAGCGGCTAGAGTTTTCAGATTCTTAATATGATTCTTAATTCTCTTATGGATTCAACCAAGAATTTAAAATTTTTTAAAATTTTATGATAATTTTATGCAAATAGAATTTCTTATTTAGTATATGTTTTAATATGAAAAAAATTAAATTTTGTTTTGCAGGAACATGTAAATATTTTTAATTTTTTTGTAAAATTTACACAAATATATATATATTTTAATTTGTTATATGTTTTAATTTAATTTAATTTTTTGTTTTGCAAGATAAACTTATTATAATATCAACAACGAGTTTAGATTGATGTAAACACGTAAATATTTTTAAGATTTTAATTTTAGAATATTATATCGGCGGATCACTATTGCTGCAGCCGAGAGGGTCCTTAGTAGGATCTAGAATGTTCTATAACCCAACCTTGAGTCCTAGTTTCACTTTTCTTCTGTTTTGGGCTCCTTGTGTTTGATCAGCGGATGTAATAACTCTTGTCTTGTGAGTTGAATTTTGTTTTTCATTTTTTTTTCCTTGGTAGCTTGTGATTTTTTTACTTATAAGACCACACACCACACTTCTGTTAATTAACAAAATTTGTCATTTTCATTTCAATGTTTATGGGTTTTTCTTAAAATTTTCACCAATTATCAATGGAAAGCCAAAAACTTTATAAATTGGGTTTTTCCTAAAAATATTATTGTCTAGTAAAAGTTTTCCAATTTAACAAAAATGCTTTTACACCGCATTTGAAATTCGTGAAAAGAAGTTTTAAAACGTTAGGTACATCTATGGTTATATCGATAGTTTGGTTTAAAAATAAATCGTCGACCCCATATAGTTTTAGTTAACTATCTTACACATAAATTGCTAGTAATTTCACCTCTTAACCCAAAAAATTAACCTAACGTAAATCAATTTATAATCCTTTTGTACAAATTAAACACGGTTGAAGAATACCATATTTTAATCGTGATATAAACGGGTCATAAATTAGTTTAAGTTGGTTAATTTTTTGACTTAAGAAGTGAAATTATCAGCGATTTGTATAATTATGCTTAATGTTAATAGTTTCTGTGCAATTAGATAGAGATGATCTAATTATGAGTGAAATTTGACCTCATCGTTAAATTCTATGTGCAATTAAATTGAAGTCGTAAGTTTAAGTGCATCTATGATTATATCGATAGTTTAGGATGAAAGTTTAGGATGAAAATATACGGTCGACCCAACTCCATGCGAACCCAATAAAGCTTTATTTTACTTCAGAGTATGAATAATCTTGAAAGTATAATTTAATCGATTTGATGTTGAGTCCAGAACTTCTGTTTTACTTCACATCTTAATGTTGAATTTAATTTGAGCTTTTTAAACAACAAAGACCTCTAAAGAAAACAGAAAAAACATTTAACTTGGATTGGCTCTCATTACGACAAACACTTGAGAGAATGTTTTACAAGACTACTTAATCCTTACATATGAATAGCAACAAACCACGTGCTGCATTACAGTCTAGTCTACTCTAAAGCAATGCTTTCTTCTGTGCAAGAACACAGATTTGAATCTGGGAGAAAAAAAAACCTGAACTTGACGATATAAATTTTACCTTATCATCTTTAGAGACGTCTGGTTTTGTTAGGAGGTGCGTAACCTGACATACCCATTCCAGGATCCTTCCTTCTTAGCTGTTGTTGCTGATGCGGTTGAGCCATACCACGTTGTTGTTGCAGCGGAACACTCGGGTTCATCCCTGCCTGTGCCGGGAAATTATAAGCCATCATGCCTTGAGGTTGCATCCTCTGCATGTTATGTGCAACCATTGGTCTTGGCATCGATCTATTGCCCATTCCATGAGCTCCTGCCATGTTCCCTGCTGCATTTCCCGCTGCTACTGCTTGAGGCGGATTGATGCTTGTTGTGCCTTCAAAATCTGTGTTTGTATCCACCGGACGGGTAGGATAATTTACATTCTTCTCCATTGGTTGGGTGGCTACAAATGCGTTCCGTCCAGGGAGAGGATCCATCCGGAAATACTCATGTTCTAGTGCTTGTGCAGCAGTGATTCGCTTTAGCGGATCATATTCCAGCATTTTGGATAAGAGATCATACGCAGGACTTTTCAGATTTAGGTGAACCACATTGTGAAGACCCGCGCTGTCATATTTGCGAGCTTGAATGTGTTGAACATCAGATTGCCAGTGCGGAAGGTTAACAAGCATTGGCCACTTATCCGTTGTTGGGTGGCCTAGGATCTTGAATATCTTGTCAAGTTGATCTAACTGGAAAGGGTTTTGAGATGATTTCGCCTCGGCTCCCTGGAACAACGGTTTAAGAGTAAGTAATTCCGCAAATATACATCCAACTGCCCACATATCGACCGCACTCGTATAGTGCTTCGAGCCAAGAAGCAGCTCTGGTGCACGGTACCAGATTGTGACCACAACTCCATTATCCGATAGCGCTTTCAATGGAGCTTGATATATCCGTGCAAGCCCGAAATCAGCTATTTTCACTATTCCATGTTCTTCTGCATCACCCATAACCAAGATATTTGACGGCTTCAGATCTCTATGTATAATCCAATTACTGTGGAGATAGTTCAATCCGTTGAGAAGCTGCCAGAGCAAAGACTTAACTGTGTATGTGTTTATGGAATGGCCAACTTTGTCTCTGTGGTGCCTGATGATTTCATAGAGATCGTACTCGGCATAATCAAAGGCAAGATACAGAGACATGTCGGCAAAATTGATGTGGACATTTACAAGCTTGACAACATTCTCATGGGAAATCTCTCTGAGAAGCATAATCTCACGGATTGCAGTTGGGGAAACACCGTCTCCATCTTTTGACTGTTTAAACTTCTTGATGGCAATTGGTCTTTTAGGCGGATTCTTGGTTCTAGCCAAGAAAACAAGACCATAAGTGCCTTCACCAATCTTACCAACAAGATTGTACTGTTGGAGCCACTCTGGTTTCTCACTACCACTGTTCGAGCTGCTGGATCTAGTAGAACTGCCATCTCCCATTGCTTTTGGTATTCCCTACCTAAATGTCCTTACCTTGTGAATTGAAAACGGTAGAGTCTAATAAAACAAAACCATTTTTTGTTTCCTCTTTGTCGTTTAAGATTCTTGTTTTCCTGAAAATTTAAACAAAACTTTGGAAAATCAGCCAAAGGAGTTGAGTTTATCGAACTGTAAATGTAATCTATCTACAGCTAAGCAATACATAGAAGAAAAACAATTCTATCTACAAATACTTATGAGATCAATCAAGTGATCCAAATTACTTAGAAGGATACATGTAAAAGCAAGAAACTTCACAGAATAAGAATATAAGATCTACACAAACCAAATTCTAAAAGAAACATTTCAGAATTGGCTGATTATTATAAAATTCAGATCTCAAGACTTACTTTCTATAGTTGACGTCTTATCAAATCTCTGGCTTCCTTCATCTTCGAAACCGAATTCTACTACACCCAGAAACGAAAGCAAGAACTTTTATAAAAAAAAAGATGAAGTTCAGCTCCAACGACCAAATAACCAGAAGAAAACCCTAAAAGTTCATACTTTGAGCTACGTTGCCCTAATATAATCAAAGACCTAAGATTGGATACCAATTCCAGATTCCAATCAAAATTTGAGACTTATACGATCTGTTCTTTTATTTCTTGTAAATTAACGATCAGGGAAATGAAAAATCGTAAAGGATCTAACCGGATAAGGCGATCAGATAAATGTTCGGAGAAGGAGACAAAGCTGGAAAGCGTTGGCGTCGAAGGAGAGTTAGACAAAAGCGAGAAAATCCCGGTGAAACGGAAGGAGAAGATTGCGTTACCAAAAACGATGACGTTATAAACCAGCCGATGCTGAGAATGGGAAGTGTCGTACTTTGGGCCACTTGGTCCAACTTATTTTGTTTATAAGAAAATCATCAAAAGCTTACTACACATTTTAGATGTCTTATCAAGATTTATAGATAATCACTTGGTAAAATTTGATATTCAGTTATTCGATTTTTTCGAAAATACGAAATTTTTGTAAAAGAAGAAAACAAAATTAACAGTTTGTTGAAAAGATTAAACATAACAATAGAATTATATATGGCTGGAGGCATCGATACCATTGATTTTGGATCCTTGTTTATCTGGTGTTCGTTGTTTCGTCAATAGGTCGTGGAGAGCTTATAATTTGTATTCCAGTTTAGGTTGATTTTGCTTCCCTAATTTAGTAGAAGGGGTATTCATGGGAGTTCGTGAAGTCAGAAGAAGTCTCTCAACACTTCATGTTGAAGTCGAAGCAGTATTATGGCGATGTCTTGTCTAATTTATCTTAATATTCCAGACGTGGCCATGGCAACAAACTCTACGGATGTGCTTTAGATGATATCCTCATCAGACGATTGGCCGGCTTTCTCTTCTTATTTGGAGAACTTTAGAAGTTAGTAAAGTTCGTTTAGATCATTTTCTTTACATGTGATTCCTAAAACCTTAAATCATAAGACAAATTTCTCCGCTCATAGTATCATAGTATCAGAGGAGTTGTTTGTGATCTAAATCATGTATACTGTTTGTCATATGATTGGTTCTTCCAATATTAATGAAGTAAATGTTGAAAAAAAACAATAGAATTATAACTTTAATGTCTAATTACCACATGTTTGTGTTTTTCTAATAGTCAACCAAAATAAATTTCTCATGTTTAAGGAATATTCACAACGATTTTTATAAACTGGACACGAGTATTTGCTAATTTTCTATTTAGTTTGACTTGTTTAAGTAATAACATTTGATAATTAAATTTGTTCCGTTTAGATCAAGTGTTTATTAAAATAAGAATATTTACAAATTACTTATTCCGATTTGTTACTTGTTATTATTGTCGACAACAATTTTGTTCTTGTTTAAATTACATGCAGGTCTACGTGAACTACACTTCGAGCAAAGATGCAAGAGTTGTAGACGCAGCTCTTAACGGAAATTGAATTTTGCCAAGCGCAAGATCAAATGCTATCCAATCACTTCTCACTCTGCTCACCACCTAAGCCCCTCCTTCGAGTGACATGGGTCATGATATATACAAGTGGAAATCGGCTTCAGGTACTTACCAGAAATCATTCTGCTCTAAGGACACTTGGAAACAGATATGAATACACCATGCTCCTTATGAATCAGCCAAAGCGATTTGGTTTAAAGTGGCAGTGCCCATATACAGTGTGTTTGCTTGGCTGGCCCTTATACAACACATTCCTTCTCGAGACGAACTACTCAACTGGGGCTCATCAGGGCCTCTAATATGTGTCCTCTGTAATGTTGATGTGGAGTCCCACTCCCATCTCTTCTTCCAATGCTCATTCTTGCAGGAGATATGGTTGCTTTACGCTAACAGATTCCACCATCACCCATCACCCACCACTATCTCTTGAAGTGACAACCACGTACATGGTGTTCTTCCTCTCTTCTTCCGAATAAGCACCCTACTCAAGTTTTTTTCTGCAACTTTTAGTCTATTCCATTTGGAAGGAAACAAATGCAAGGATCTCTTCACTCAAATCGCCTCGCTTCCAACAACGATCAGAACGATTATGGACAACATTTTTTCCCAACTAAAAACTCTCGCTCTCTATCTCTAAAATGGTATAAAGATTTAACATCGAAAAAAAGCTTCTCAAGCAAAACAAAAAAAACTAACATTTAAAAGAAGAAAATCTAGCTATGAAAATATCTAATACTCCTCTTTCAATCAAACCTTAGTTATGCTGCAATTATTAGGTTTACCATATACTCCCTCGGTTTTAAAAAGATACATGTACTTTACTTCCCATGCATCTTTGATTTAATATATGATGTTTTTTTGTTGTTTTTTTTTTTCCTTTTTTTTTCAATAAGGTTAAAGTGTGGTTTCACAATTTTTCTTAATATGGGTAAAAATCTGTTTTATCAACTTAAAATCGAGTGAGTAATTATTTAAAAAATTTAATAACTAAAGTATTACTTGATTTATACTTATGAGCTAGATTGCATGGAAACGGATACGTGAAAACAAAACGTATGAAAATGTGGAAACAAAATTTTTAAATTTTTAGGAAATGGGTACATTTTAAAAACGCGTATTTTATATGTATATATAAATAGATAGATATATATATATATTATACATTAAAATATTTTATATAAAATATTAAAAATCCAAATCATATCAAGTATTTAAAAAAATTTAGAAATCTTCTTAATTAATAGTAATTAGTTTAACACAAAAAACATAAACTTCGACATCAAACATATTTAGAATCTAGTTTTCGTTGTTATTAAATTTTTGTTAAAATAATAAATTATATTTTAGGATATATCTTAAATAATTTTTATTGTGTTAAAAAAAAAGTTTCCATATCACGTTTCTAACACGGAATCAAGAGTTTCCAAAATGGAATCGCGTTTCCATCATGTATCCAAATCAAGATTTTTAGAAATCGTGTTTCCATCGCGTTTCCGAGAGTTTCTGATTCTGAAACATTTTCGAAATGGGAAACGGACTCTGAATAGAATTTCCATGCAATCTAGCTTGTGAGTAACGAAATTAATTAATTTTGCTACATAACTTACTATAGCAAGTGCTTAGCAGTTCAAGTCAAATACAAGTCCATTAGTAACGAGTACGAACCGAGTAATTATGCCCAGCTGATTATGCAAAGTTTTGATTTTTATGCGAAGTTACGTATAAAGTTCTAATATTAATCTCATTGTTTAAGCTGGAAGTCATGCAGATGGAAACAAATGTAGCTTAGAAGTTAGATCATGACGCATCTCGTTGAGCAAAATATCAAAGTAATGTTACATACATGCTTTTCATCTTCATTTATTCTCAACAACAATGTTCAAAAGGGACGAATCAGAAGACAATGCCATGCACATAGAAGCAAACCCAAGTAAGTAAGCTTCAAGAATCTGATGACAATGTACTTACTTATCTGAAGATTGTGTAGCAACTAAAAATAAAGACATCAGTAAATCAGGTATGAAGCAGACATTACGAAACCAGGAAGACTATATAGTTATAGTATCTCAACAACACCCCGGCTCACGATTTTGCCTTCATTGAGATCTTGAAATGCTTTTCCTGCGTCTTCAAACTTGTATTTGCTTGAAACTGCGTTTGTTAGATTGAAAATCCCTGACTCTGCCAATTTCACTACTTTAGGAAGATCCTGTCTTGCTCTTCCTCCATATGAGCCTATAACTTTTATCTTCACAGAATTTGAACAGCAAAAATAGTGAGTGATTCAACATCATGGTCAGCACCAAAGATCCTAAGTAGTAAGCCAAAGAAAAAACAAACAAACCTTCCTACGAACAAGTCGGTTTATGTCTATTTCTCCAACGGAACCAGCTTGTGAGAGTCCAATCATCACAGCTTTTCCACCATCTTTCACACTTAATGTACACTGCATGAAAGTTTGAGGCTTTCCCAAGGCTTCCACAGCCACATCAACACCCGTCCCACCGGTTATTTCCTGCAAAGAAGAAACAGTTTGTCATATAGATATCATCAAATCAATGGTTAATCTTTACAAGGAATAGGCCTTAATCAACCATACTCTTATCCTTTCAACAGCATCCTCTTTAGCAGCATTAACAATATGAGTAGCACCAAGTGTCTTGGCCTTCTGCAATTTATCATCCTGAACATCCACAGCAATTATGTCCGAGGCTCCAAAAGCCCTCGCTATCTGCAGACAACTGAAGCAAACAACTGAAAGATGGTTATCGTCATACAACAAGAAGCAATTAAAACCAAATCAAGATTCAACTATCCTCTAATCAGGCAATTTAACGACACTGCCACATTCAACATACCTGGAGCCAACACCACCAATACCAATTACTGCAATAGAATCTCCAGGGCGGATCTCAGCAGCATGAGCCATAGCACCATACGCTGTAAAAACAGCACACCCTAGAATCGCAGATTCGGTGTAGGGTAAAGACTCTGGTAGAGGAGCTAACCCGTGAGCTGGTGTGACACAGTACTCAGCCATCCCTCCCATACTGTACATATACACCGGAGAATCTGCCGTAAAGCCAGAAACCTAATTAGGTAAAACAAACTTGGTTCTCTTAACATCTCATCACAGCTGCTGTTTAAAAGACTAATTCATCAAAATTTTACCATCATGTCGCAAAAAAAGACGAGTTTCGCCGTCGTAAAGAGTTCCTTTAGCTCTGTTATAAGCAAAGAAGTCTTCACATAAATCATCATGGCCCTGTAAACCAGTAAAAGCATCAGCTAAAAAAACAGTCCAACATTAGAGAATCTAATGCAAGGTAGTACAGTTTCCTCTTCACCTTAGAACAATAAGAACAGGTTCCACAAGGCATAATGAAAGCTCCAACTACACGAGACCCTACAGGAAATCTGAAAACAAAGTTGAGATTTAGGTTTATAATTATATAAATGTTTCAGGAGAGAGAAAAATAAAGAATTTAAAAGTTGAAGAAACCTATTGATGATCTTGTGATCAGTAAGTGGACCATGTTCAACTACTTCACCAGTGATCTCATGTCCAATAACACAAGGACTAGCGAATGGTATCTCTCCTTTCATCACATGAAGATCAGAGTGGCAAACTCCACAAGCTTCCACACACAAAATAAAGATTAACATTAACTTTTAGAATTCGAATTCTACAACATCGATTCAATCCCTAGATTCAGCTAAACCCCAGAAAAATTTGGAGAAGAATTTAGTTTTATACCGTGGGTTTTGATGAGAACTTCATTGGTTTTAGGGCGAGGAATATGAAACTCTTCGATGGTTAGAGGCTTATTGGGCTCGCGATACACAGCTCCTCGCATGAATCCGCCGGAGCTCACGTGATACCCAGCCAATGATTGACGGGAATCATCGCCGGAAGAGGCTCCGGTTTGCAGAGACCTAGAGGAGAGAGAAGAGCCAACTGCGAGTCTAGTTAACGATATGAGATTCTTAGCGACCGAAGCGCGACGGAGAATTGGAGCAAACGCCATGGAAATGACGACGGAGTGATCGGAGTTTTCGGCTACGAAAGAGAGACACTTTGACACACGATAGAAAGATCTGTTAGCACTTTGCTGACTGAAAAAAACACGCGCTTGATAATAATTACTATCTGGAGGTATCACTCACGCGCTGATACTGCGAGTGTGAATTGATTTGAACCCATTTTAAGGATGTCCAAATCTGGGGTCCACATCCACGTGTGCATCTTATCTACGATTCTGTTTACCAAATCTAGTATATACCGTGTAAGCCACTTAGCGTTAGTAATCGGAACTTGAAAGATGAAATAGTGCGAAAATCAAACTTTATACATAACAAAAATATATAAAAAGAAACTTCAATATTCAATACAAAAGCCAAGAAAAAACAAAAGAATGATAGATTTACTTGGCTCTAAGACCAGGAACATTCTTGAGACCCATCTTACCAAGAATAAGTTTTGGTATAGCCGGAGGATTGTCAAGTCCCATACTACGACTGAACTCGTTAGCCAACTCCACAAGCCTATCTTTGTCTCTTCCAATCATCTTCTGTGAGTTGTAGTAACCCAACCAAGCCTGATAAGCCGCTTCCTTGTTCCTCATCTCGACATGGCATAGCGCCTTTCGCACCTGCTTGTTCAAATTCCAACAAGTTAAGTTTCTTAACCCCCTCAGCTAATGAAGCTTAAATTCCAAATTTTGTCTCCTTGAAGCAGAGAAAGGCGTTAAGACCTTTTTCACAGTTTCTGGCTCTATTAATGGCAGAGGAGATTTAGTGATAGGTAAGTCCTTAAGAGAGGATAAGAAGTATTCCTCCCATGGTGCCAGCAACAATATGCCTTCTCCTTCTTTTCCTTTTCGCCCGGTTCTACCGAGTCTGTGTATATATTGTTCTCTGCCTTTTGGCAACCCCACCTGTAGAAGTAAAAAAATGTATGCATTCGCTGAAAAACCCAAAATTAAAAGTTTCTAGGGGTAAGATTTCTATACTAATGTATTATTGATTTTACCTGTAAAACAAGGGTCACATCAGGGTAGTCGATTCCTCTAGCAGATACATCAGATGTTACGAGGATCAAACCCTTGGATTTGCGGAACTCATTAGAAACCCTTGTCCTGTAACTCTGCGGTTTTCTAGAATGGATCTCTCTCACGTTTAAGTTTAGCTCACCAAGTAAATCAGCCACTAATTTTGTAACCATAGCAGTTGTACAGAAGACAATGACCTTAAGGGAACCAGAGTTAGTGGGAAGGGAAAGCATAAGTCACTGCGGTCTGGGACTGGAGCTAGGAAGATTTTTGTACCTTATAGTCTACGTTATCCACAATATGTTCGCGAAGAAGTGTGTACAGAAGAGAGAAATGTCTGTCCAGTGATGCAATCATGTGCGTTTGTCTGACCTGTTGATGCGTCTCTCCAGTGCCTTCGTGAACACAATTGATAAACTCGTGATCCCGCCTCAGAGCAACAAGGCATATTTGGCGAACCTTTACACCCGGAAAAAAGGATATCAAGAACCATTACAAAAAGGGGACTAATGCAACAGAAACCAAAAACAAATGAATTATGCATTAATGGACAGACCTCTTCAGGTACTGTGGCGGAAAATAGAAAAGTTTGTCTTTCCTTAGGAACCGCGGATATTATCCTCTCAATGTCCTTGCGGAAACCCATGTCCAAAAGATGATCAGCTTCGTCAAGCACAAGGACTTTCACACCCTTTAACCTTGTTGCAAATCCTGGCGTGTTCTCGATATGGTCTTTGAGTCTTCCAGGTGTAGCCACTAAAATCTGAAAACTTCAAAACACACATGTATTGGAGACCAATATATTGAACGAACTTTAAGGATTTGCTGCAAAGATGAGCCTCAAATTTGTAAATATACCATGGCAAAAAATATTCACCTGGCAAGGATTTGTTTGCATACGCTTTTGCTCTAAACCAAGTCTTGTGCCTCCAATCACAACTTGAACGCCAATAGATGGATGATACTTTAGCAAGGTGTTTGCTTCTGTAGCAGCTTGATTGGCAAGTTCTCTAGTTGGACATATAACAAGCGCAAGAATCGGAGGTCGCTTATTATCCGGGCTTGTTGGAGGAGATTTGACAACTACTTCAATTGATGGAAGCTTAAAACATAAACATCAGCAGTAAGCGCAAATTCCAATTATAGGTTCAATCCATTGTCAAACGGCCAACTTAGTTTATGGTATGTCTCACCAAAAACGCTACAGTTTTCCCAGTTCCTGTTTTGGCCTTAGCGAGGACATCTTTACCTGGAGAAAAACAAAGGGTGCCAAAGAAACCAAGAAATTAAAGCTTTTACAAAAGATATAAAATGTATGTCCTTGTATAATTGAGGAATCCCATAAAATGTAGCTCAAGAAAGGTTCACCAAGTTTCTAAGCTTTTCCTTCTACTACTGGATTGCCACGTGAAAGTGGTGGTGATTATATAAACTTGACATAATCAGAATTTCTAAATCATGGTGTTATTTACTCTCTCCATCGCCAATCCAGTAAGCATCATAAGAGAAAACATATACCTTTGAGAATTGTAGGGAGAGTAGCCTCCTGCACAACAGTCATTGTCTCATATCCAGCATCCTTAATTGCTTTTAGCGACAAAGGAGACAATGGATACTGATCAAATCTGTTAAAAGAAATTACCACCTAAGAGTATTCTCAATCGAAGAACACCAAGTTTAAAAGAAAAAGAATAATAACTAAAGATAATTCTGCAAAGAACCTAATTACGATCCAAGCAGAACTGAGGATTAATTAAAAGCACAAAGACAATACTAGATTTTGCAACAATGTACCTTGTCTTGGACAGATAAGAATCTGAAGTTTTAACATTTTCTGCATTCATTTCTGTAACCTTGTCCTCATCAAACCCAAAAGCAGAAGCCGCTTTCTTCTTAAGAAATTCATAATCTTCGTCCTCTTCCTCATCATCTTCACTAAGCAAACAACCCAAGCCTCCCATTACTAAACTCTTGACATCCTCATCACTACTTTCGTCCTCAAGAAGAAGATCTTCCTTCTTCCCTAATCTCTTGTAGTCTTCTCTAACTCTCTCTTTCCTAAATCCTGAACTAAAACTTGACTCTTTCCTCCCATGAGAAGACGCATGACCATTAAATCTACCTTCTTTAACTCTAAAAGAATCAACTTGGCTACGAATTCCTCTCCTGTCTTGGTTTCTTCCCCTGCTACGATCCCCGACCGGACCCGAATCATCATCATCACTCGTGAGACGGTCACGTGATGATGATGATCCGGTCCTGAAACCGCTCACCCAGTTACTGAGCTCTTCCTCGTCTTCAATCAAGCTCTTTGACGAGCTACTTTCTCTTCCGTCTCGACCCCACCTCCCAAATTCGGGTAGATTTCTGCTCGGACGGGTCGAGAAATTGTTGCCAGACCCGAACATAACAAAATTCAATCTAGAAGAGAGTATCCGAGAGATGAAAGGGGAATGATAAGCGATATGAGTACCCTTAAAAGAATGAGTGAAGGATCGTATTCGAAGAGGAAACTTCAAAGGCATGACTTTATCTGTAACCAATAAACAGAGTCTCGCTATCACCGGTGGCCGGAAAAATTGGAGGCAAGTGAAAGGGTTCAGTCAAGTGAAACATTTCTAAGCTACAGAGGTTTAAGGGACATCAAAGAACCCTTAAAATGACATACCGTGCTGTTCTGAAATATGAAAACGGCAGGTCGTTTTTTCTTAACGCTTTGAAAAATTATTTTAATTATTGTACTAAAATATGTTATTATCTTAGTGATTAACCATGTTTAAACCCACCTAACATTTAATTTCACTGCAACTCTTGTAATCATTCGTAATTAATTGTAGTAGTAGTTTTTGTTACTCAATCTCGATTTCGTTCTCTCTCTTTTTTTGGCGGAATATATGGTAATCTTTATGGCATTTTCTAACAGAAATTTAAAGGCAGTATTGTTGCCAGAATATAATATCGGTTATATTTAAAAATAATTATGAAATTACTACAAATAATTATAGACACCTGGCACTTGGTATGTTGTGAAGGTCAAATAGTACTATATTTATAGAAGGATTTTCTGCAGAAAAATTACTCAATTAGTTTCAGATTGCAAAAAAATCATCCAAGTAAAAAATGTGTGAAAAGTCCATCAAAGTAATTATAATTTGCAAAACAACCATCCAAATAAATATGTACAAAAAAACCATCAAAGTGACACATATTTTTGCAAAAAAACCTCCAAATAAAAATATGCCAAAAAACCCTCAAAGTGATTTGCAAAAAAAAACATTATCTCTAAATATAAATCTGATACCCGAAACTCGAATCGAAATGAACCCCTAATTAAAAGGAATTGAAATGAACCAAATCTGATGAAATATCTGAATGGGTCCTAAATCTATGTACTCGAAAAATCATACCCAAATCAGAAAAAGAACTAAATGGCTACTCGGTATATTTTTAATTACATTTTATTTTTTTAAACTTTTCCATTAAATCTTTATTAATTTTGAATTTTTATAAAATTTTTGTTAAAATAACCCGAAATCAAACTCGATCTATACTCGATGAATTGGATAGGTTTCATTAAAAACGTTAATAATATCATGACTATCTAATTCATCGTGTATAGATCAGGTTCACTTTCAGGGTTTAGGATCCATTCAGATACTTCATCGGGTTTAATTAGGTTTGGTTTCTTTTAATTAGGAGTCCAGCTCAATTCGAGTTTCGGGTATTGGATTTTATGTTAAGGGACAATGGTTTTTTTGCACAATTTTATTTGGAGGGTTGTTTTTTTATATTTGTGTCACTTTGATGGTTGTTTTTTACATGTTTACTTAGATAGTTGTTTTGCACATGTTTACTTGGATGATTGTTTTGTAAATTATGGTTATTTTGATAGAGATTTTGCATACTTTTTATTTATATTTTTTTTACAATCTAAACCACTTGAGTGGTTGTTTTTGTAAAAAAACCCTTTATAGAATTAATTAGGTCCATTTGGTAGTTTAGAGTTTTCAATGTTAGCTAACAACCTTTGAGTTCCATTATATATATATTTTGTCTCACCAATATAATTAATTTCATTCGTCTTATCTAAATTATTTATACAAAAACTGCCATGCAGTATATTCAATAGAAAAAAAGACCATTCTTTAAAATAAACATTTCCACACAAATAAAGAAACTTAGATATGTAATGTGACCAAAAAAAAAAAGTAAGAAAAAAAATTATTTGTATACAAATATGTTAGATCTGATTAAATTTGCTTACAGTGTAGAAAAAAGATTAAATTTGCTTACAGTTGTTAATATTAAATTATTAGTGTTATAAAAAGTTACCTCATTTGTCAGATTTTTTCTGTTATGTAAATTATTTATAGTTTCTTGATATATATCTAAACTATAAGGAAAGGATTTGATATTGAAGACGAAAGAAATCACAAGACGTTTCTGAAAAAAAAAAAAACAAAAAACAGATTTTTTCGGGGTGTGGTGATAAAAAGAGTATGACACGTGGCAGTCAGACAGGCTGTCAGTTGTTGGTTAAAGCAGACAAGCGCGTGACTTTATTTTCATCTCTCTTCCCCGCGCCAACACTTTACCAACATGACGGTGCTCTGCTGCTTCAGCCTTTTTATTTTATATTTTTATTGAAGCTAATCACTCTATTTTACGATTAAATTAAAGAGCAATTAATCTATTAATCTATCTGATTTTATCGGTGAAGAAGAGGCGCAAAGGCTCCGACTTTCATATTCTTCTTCTTCTTTTTTTTATCTTTGCTTTTTTTTGGTTGTTGTCAGTTTTACCGATCTGGCTGTGTCTTCTCCTTCTTCTTTAAGTCTCTGTGAAATGTTTAAGCTTATTAGGGTTTATCAACTCTTTGTTGGTTTTCTTGTTATCGCATTCGTTATCCTCTCCGTCTTCGCAGGTGAGTAAGGGGTTTTTCACTCTTATCGTTATCCACTGGTATTGCTTTGATTTTCTTGTTTCTTGTGATTTACGATCTATTTTTAGGTCAGATTGTTCTCAAGACAACTAGATTTTTTTTTGGGAGGATCAAATTATCCTTTTTAAAAAAATTTACTCCGTCTTCTTCGTGATCGGGTTTGTGTCTCTTTCCTAGATTTGGGGTTTTCGTTGCTGTGATCACAAGTGGCCTTTATTGATTAATGATCTCTTTGATACAGAGTAACATTAGAAATGGGGAAAAATGATAAAACTTTTTATCTGAGGAGGAAGAAATTTACTAACTTTGTCCATCTTCTTATTCTTTTCTCTACCTAGTGCTTTACTCTATCATCTTCCTCCCACACATTGAGATTGACTGTTTTTCTCAACATTTAATGCTTGAGGAAGTGTTAGTTAAAGACTTTTGTCTAGGCCTACAATTTGCTAAGTGTTTTTGTGTTCTTTCTTAAGTATCTTTTGGATTCTCATGGCTGTGTGGGATTTGATTGAATTAGAAAGTAGAAGCGTGAGAGAGAGAGGAGGTTAGGCTTTGTCTAGACTTGGATAATTTGGTATAGATGTCTTCTGGGTCTAGTTTGTCCTCTTAAAATCCGGCGATGATTCTGTGTGGCTGAGATTAATTAATAATCCTGAATGTAACATTTTGTCTCTTTCGTTCTGTCTGACGTAATTTTATTGATTGCAGCTTAGCAGCTATTGTGCATTCGAAGCTGCACTTGGAAGCAAAACCCATATAACAGTTAAATGTAGGTTCTCTTACTTATCTTGAGCTCCCATTTCAATAACCAAGAAAATAGCTTAATTCTGTAGAGCCTTTCTGTTCTGATCGACCACACACAAACTTTTTTTGTTTGGCTGCTTCTGATGTTCTGATGTAGCAATGTTGTAACGTATCTGTTCACTTTGCAGTGCTTATGGTTCGCATGAACCAAATATCTGATTTTGAAATCAGAAAATTGCTACTTGGTTGGTCTTGTTGAGAATCTTTAGTACTAATTATCTCTGGCTCATACAGACAACAAAAAATGGCCACGGAGCTTGTAAGTTCTGCAACAAGTGAAAAGCTTGCTGATGTGGACTGGGCAAAAAACATAGAGATCTGTGAACTAGCTGCTCGAGATGAAAGGTATTGCCAGCCAGAACTTTTCCAATCTTCTAATACAAGTATGGCACTAGTGAATAATATGAAGCTAAAAGTACAATCAGAGTGCCATTATTTTAACTTTTGTATGAAGCAATATTTTATGGCAATCTTTAAATTGTTACATGTTTGATGTTTAATCAACCTCAATGATTATATGATGGAAATATGGAGACACTTTAATTTTGTGTCGTCTTGGACACAACACTTGCACTTTTTTGTTCTTCTGGTAATGAGTTCTTCTATTGTGAACAGGCAAGCAAAAGATGTTATCAAGGCTATTAAAAAACGCTTGGGAAGCAAGAACCCAAATACACAAGTATATGCTGTCCAGGTAGGTTCCTGATCCGAGATCTATTTCTTACCATAGGATCATGCTCGAGGAGAATGTCATACCTTTTAACGTTCTGGTAAGTGAAACTGATATTCTCTTTGTTCTTGCAGTTGCTGGAGATGTTGATGAATAATATTGGAGAGAATATTCATAAGCAGGTTATAGATACAGGTGTACTTCCTACACTTGTGAAGATAGTAAAGAAAAAAGTATGTTCATCTCTGTTTCTCGTTGTTTCTTCTGTACAAATTTGAGAGTTAAGCTGCTTATTTTAGTATGTTCGTATTGTTTTGTTGGCATAGTCGGATTTGCCTGTAAGAGAAAAGATTTTTCTCCTTCTTGATGCAACTCAAACCTCCCTTGGTGGCGCATCAGGGAAATTCCCTCAGTTTTACACAGCGTACTATGAGTTAGTGGTGAGTTTGCAACAATAAATTTCCAATCCTGTGATTCTACCTATGAAGAAACAAAATTAGATGAGATTAAGAGCTTTACTTTTTGTTATCTTCTGATGCCTCCAGCACGCAGGAGTTAAATTTCCTCAGAGATCTAATTCTACATCAGTGGTGGTCACGGCTCAAGCGGTTCCGAGAAATACGCTTAATGAACAACTTGCATCTGCTAGGAATGAGGGGACTGCTACTACTCAGCAGCGAGAATCTCAAACGGTCTCTCCTTCTAGGTATTTTCTTCTCCACATGTCAGTTAACTAAATTTTAGTTGATGTTAAGAGACCTGGTATTTTATTTATTTGGTTATAGCATTTTACAAAAGGCTAGTACTGCATTAGAAGTTCTGAAGGAAGTGCTTGACGCAGTTGATTCTCAAAATCCCGAGGTACGTAATATATACCTCTGGACTTTGTATTGTTACCTCCATTACATAGACATTATCTGGCTCCCTTTTTGATCTCTTAGCCTGAGAAATGACTTAACTTTTTTCCATCCAGGGGGCAAAAGATGAGTTTACTCTTGATCTTGTCGAGCAATGTT
>WJSH01004449.1:99432-110640 GCA_009757365.2 Lepidium campestre
CAATTATTATCCAAATTAATTGACGTTGTAAAACGATTCAACAATCATTTTCCAACAACATTTGAATCATATCCAACTCTTTGGAAACCAAAAAAAAGAAAGGTTCAATAAACCACAAAATTGAGATTAAACCCTCTTATTGGAACCAAGGGTCTTGGTTCTTATAGGTTTTTATATTAATTCAAGTGAAAACAAAAAGAAAACCACAAAATTGAGATTAGAAAATTAACATTGATACAAACTATTTAAGTGGGCCTTCGTAACGTTTCATCACTTGTGAGCTTAAGGCCCATATGTTTGTGTGGCTTGGTATAGTAAAATAGTGTTGGTCACGTGACTGACTAGCAAATTGGTCTGGTGTGACAGAGCAGAGTAGCAGTCCACACGTGACTGGCACTTTCTTTAACCATTTCCTCGTAATGTTATAGTTGTTGCTTAATGGTATTCGCTGACCATTGTCCCTCGTCGATGTTTATTTATTTGATGAAAACATTATATTTCTTACTTTTGTGCATCATTTCGTGTGCATTTTTTGTTTTTATTTGTCTGCAATTTTATCGTTTATCTACATGCATATATTCTTGTTCATAGTATCGAATCAATTCATAGTTCACCATTCCTCCATCTTATCAAATAATCACTGAATTATTTACCACTTGATTATTATTAGTAAATTAATGAACTTATAAAACTCAATGTTTAATTGATTTAAACCTCTAATACATCGTGTTAGTTTTTTTTAAGAGAAGAATCTTAACTTCACTATGTAACTGGAGAATAAAAAAACCTAACCGAACCACATATGAATTAACTCTATATATATATATGGAGTCATGGAGACGTAGACCTTGTTCATTCACACTTAAGTGTTTACGATTCATATACATTTCAAGAAAAGAAAATTTATTAATATCATAAATGGCGAACAAATTTTTCACTGCTTTCCTCTTGCTTCTCGTCCTCTTCTCATTTCGTAAGTAACTGAATTAAGAGCATACATGCATATGTTTCTATTCAAATTTGAGTTACATAAAAGATCGATGTATGTGAAATGTTTTTACGTGACATATCTCAATTCTTACATGTTGCATTTTTTAAACAGAGGAGATTGGGATTGAGGGAAGAATGTGTACATCAAAGAGCCATCACTTCAAGCGTACGTGTTTGGCCAACCATAACTGTGCCGTGATCTGCCGTAACGAGGGCTTTTCCGGTGGTCGCTGTGAAGGCTTCCGTCGTCGCTGCTTCTGCACTCGCTATTGCTAACTTCTTATATTTCTTCACATCAATATCTATTTAACCTACTTTTCTTTCTTTTCGCATTTCCAATAATAATGATGTTGTTTCTCGTTTTAATGATCAAGATTAACAAAAATGCAAATCTTATCTAGTCTCTGAGACAATCATTTTGATTTAATGATTAAGTGTACGAAAGTTTGATTTATAAAAAAAAAATATTCTAATCATACTCTTTAGAAACCAAAAAAAGGATTCAAGAAATCACAAAATTGTAATCAGAAATTGACACTGATACAAACTATTGTTTCTTATAAACTCAGATATCCATGAATGTTGTTATACAAATCTATTGGTATTCAGCTTTTGTTCTATTATGGTCAAAAGAAGTAAGAAAAACAAAATGAATACATCATATGTATGTGATGAATGTAAAATGAACATATTTGCAGGCAATATCATTGAATGAATCACTTCAATTCATTGTCAAGTCCCCAAATCCGGATAGTTCCATCGTCACTAGCCGAGGCCAACATATGCAGATCAGTCGGGTTCCAACTCACACAGTTTACAGCTCCTGAGTGTCCTTGCAGCACACGACAAGGTTCATTCGGTAGATTTCTGTTCCATATGTATATCTGCACCAACACAGAGAGAGACATAGATCACTCATTTGCATAAGAAAATGTTTCTTAGACCGGAAGATTTCAAGAGAATGAGAGGTTTTTTACTTGAGAATCCTCACTCCCGCTGGCGATGAAACTGTCTTTATAGCCACCAATGCAAGACCTGATAATAAAACGAGTACGCTTATGGCCAGTCAATTCCTCTTCCCTAGTTGGTTCGTATGTAAGGTCCCAGAGACGGATCTTCTCGTTACATAGATTGATCAGAAGATATCTGCTGTCTTTCGAAAGCCAGAAGGAGGTAATCATGTCCTCCTCTGTAATCGGTATCGCAATTTTGGTTTCTCTATCAAACAATGAGATCTGATCCACCTTGCTCAAGCTTACAAGCCACTTCCCATCACTTGTCATAGCTACATCAGAAAGCTTTGGTTCCCGGCTGCCCAGAACGTGCTCTAGCACAGACCCATCTAACTTCCATAAGCATATGCTTCTGTCTGTCATCGCACCAATTATACCTGACCCATCATGAAACCATCCACAAGAAACCGAACGAACACCATCTATTTCATACAAGTGAACACATTCTCCTGAATTCACATCCCAGCGTCTGATGACCTCATCTTCTCCACATGTAATGACTTGTCGATCATCCGGACTCCATAAGACTGTTACCACTGCCCTATCGTGGCCCACAAGTCTATGCTTCCGAAGAAACTTCCCCTCTGCGCCCATCTGTTAAAAGGAAAATCTTGCTATAACAGCTTGCTTCACTTTGAGCACAATTCAGAGCAAAATGACTATCTCTATAAAGAGTAGCTAAAGGAGGCCATAGCTAGGTTACATACATACCTCCCATATAATTGCTGACTTATCCTTGGAAGCTGAAGCCAAATATTTGCCATTATGCGAGAATTCCAAGAACCAGACTTGATCTGTATGTTCCTCCAAAGTCTGAACACATGGATGTGTTAAAAACTAAATCACAAATACAAAACGGGGCAGACTAGTAATACGTAAATCCTGAACATGAAGCTTGGACTTTGAAGCAAGTAACACACTCTCTTAATGTTTTCAGCATTCACTTTTATCCATTAATGAGCAACAAAATTACAAAGAAATGAGAAGTGACATTTGCGGATTGGTGCATAGTATTATTACCTGTACAGTCTTAGAAGGAATTTTATGATCCTCACAATCATGATCCGATAATAGGGACATATCACTATCCAAAACATTATGGTAATCACACCTATACAGCTGAGTATAAAGGCTCTCCTCAAGAAGATCCTCCAACCTCTTTGGTGGGATTATAACTCCAAGAGGAAGTACCTGTTGCAGTTCCTCCACAACCTCCAACCTTGAATTCAAACTTTCTGTATCTTGGCCAAAGCCTGATATAAGTTTGGATGCGAGCTCATGAACACGCTTCATGTTAACACCAAGAGGCACCATTTTTTCCCTTAAGGTGTTCAGAGCAGCAGTAACATTATCTGCCTTCAGAAAGTCTAAGAATTTTTGCTCTTGCAGCAAAAACGATGCCGATCTCACAGTCTTTTCGTCAAATAACTGAGATCCTTCCAATGTCGCTATGCTATTGTCCCATTCTCCTTTTGCTACTTGTTCTAGAAACAGCTTAGCGATAGGACTGAGCAGAGGAATGCCAGAATCTGTCTCTAAAAGGTTTCCGACTTTATCATATTTAAGCGAGTACAGTGCATCAGTGATGATCCTAACGAATTCAGACTTTTTGATGCGACTTTTGGGGCCTAGCGTTTCCTCGTTCAAAGGCCCTGACATTATGTCTCCCAAAGAGTTGTTCACACTACAATTAAGCAGAAGATGTCTCCAAAACTACCATGAAATTCCCAGTTCAAGTTCATATATGTCCCCTACAGAAACAATAGAATCAAAATTTGAGCTTTCCTGAACCAATAAGGCATAAGACAGACATGAAAAGAAACCTGCATTTCATTGCTTTTGGACGACAAAGAACTAATCCGAAAGAAATCTTGGAGAAAACTGATTACAGAGAAAAGAAGGACTAATCTAACAAGACGAAGAAGTGAAAGGTTATAGTGAATTAGGAATTAGATGAACATTCAAACCCTTCACAGTTGCAAATCAAACAAATTCAGTAACAAGACAATCAGAAGCAAACTAGTATCCAAAGCAATTACGAAATCAAGATACATAAATGCGCAGTAAACCCCTCAAATCGCATCAAAAGGAGCACGAAATTGGGACCAAATTAGAGCAAGAAATTACTGACGTAACCAAAGAAGTAGCGAAATTTAACAAGAAACATAGATGAGTAAGAAGAAAGAATCTTACCAAAGAAGAAGTAACACCAAGCAAGAATTTGATGAATCGCAAACCGGAAACGCAAAGACCAGAAAAGAGAAGACGAAGAACGAGGAAGAAGAAAGATGAATCTCAGAGTATTTCACTCGTTTTCTCCTTTTGGCGCTCGACTATTGTTTCGTTTAATATATAGTCATTGTGACCGACTAATTCGAGTGTTTTATTTTTTTATTCGACTTTAATGATTGCAAGAAAGGCCCAATATTGAGCCCAACAGTGGGCTAAATTACTGTACATAAAAAGCCCAAAAAAGGAGTTAAAAAGTTTATAAGCCAAGTAGACTCATGTTTTGCAAACTCTATTTTTCAATCATCGGATTCATACCAACAATAAACCTTATTGTATGGGATTACACGATCGATGACTATATAGAGTCGAAATTCGATAGAAGAAGTTACAGAGATAAATATTTAACGATATGACCAAAAATATTTTTTCAAACTTATACAACTATTTTAAATTACATACGTCCGAATCTAACTATGCTCATATTGTATTTATTTCTAAATTATATCAAACTTCATAATCGAATACTCTATCAAATCCAAAAACAATAGCTGTAATTTATTTTTGACAAAAGTAAAGAAAAGAGTGTGTGTGAGAGAGAGATTCTAAAAGACATTGTTGAAAAGGCTCTTAGATGGACTATCTGAACAGAAATGACAGAATCTTCAAAATTCTAAATTATAAATTGTGAAAACGTTTTCTTTGTTTTTAATTTTTTATAACCAAAATCTATAATATTTTTTCTAATTTTTAGTGTATGCATAACAATATATTAGCATGTATTTCGAGCAAAGCATTATGGTCACAAAAATACATCAACCAATAAAATATGAATCGGTACTTCTGTTTGATTAAATAAACAGAAAACGTTTTCATAATATTATACAAACTCTATAATTTAAAAAATATTATAGCCAAACTCTATAATATTATAGAGTTTGCATATAGCCATTTCTTTGTTTTTAAAACATTGTGAAAACGTTTTCTGTTTATTTAATCAAATAGAAGTACCGATTCATATTTTATTGGTTAATGTATTTTTGTGACCATAATGTTTTGCTCGAAATACATGCTAATATATTGTTATGCATACACTAAAAATTTGTTTTCGATCATCGAATTCACAACCTAAACCACACAATTATTTCAACCATTTTATAATATGTATAAAATTTCTTATTGTATATTCACGAATGTATAAGAGTTCTAGTTGAGCTTTAATTCCTGAAGAATATTATATAATTATAATTTTGTTCATTCTGTTCTTAATCTATTTATTACTTAATTTGTCTGCTTATATGTGTATTTATTCTTATGCCATATAGGCCCAAATGGATTCCAAAAAAATGTTATATAATATAAGAAACCCTATCTCCACTTTGGACCATGATAATATATTTAATTTTAAAAGGACACTCTAATATGAGTATTTTAATAAAATTGTTCTTCTTTTTTTATTTTCTCTATAAATTTTTGATAGTTGTAAAATGACTATTGTGGAACCGAATAAAACTTTGATTTAAATATACAGATGAGTCATGGTAAGTCCTCGACATCGGCCCCTACCGAAGAAGAAAAAACTAAAAAAAGGAAAGATAAAGAAAAAGGAAAATTCTTAGAGAATAAAAACCTATCGATGTCAAATCTAATTATTGTTCGAGTGTACGGACACAATGTTCTTCCGGAAAATTAAGTATAACTCACTTAACATGTGTTTGGTTTTATTAGTCAATTTAAAAACCGTACGATCGGTCAATTGGAGTGTAAAATAATGAAACCAACAAATTTTACTACAATTTCAAGTTTTCAACTAATTGTTCTAACTGCTTAACCAACCAAAACGAATGTTCGTGCGTCACATCATTATTACAACAATTTAATGCTATATAAGAATGAACTATATATATTAATTTATGATTGGTTTATTGTTAAACAGTTGAGTTATATACATATTCCTTAATTAAATTGATAAGCTTGTCGACAGAAAAAAATTTGATAAGCTTTGTTCATAATTCAAATATCCAAACCTCAAGCATCATTATGCGGAAAGAGACACAATTCTCTAAAATCAATTTTAGGTACGTAAAAAATAGAAATTTAAGTCTTTGATCAAATGAAATGTGTGGTGTTTTTTTTTTTTGCAAAATAAAAAGGACTAAACTTATAAACATGTTCTCAATCTAGTTTACCAGTTTTTAATATATAAAGTTCAACGAGTTTTTGCAGCATTAGCAACTTATTTCACCATTAAAAAATATTTATCATTCATGTCTTGTAATATCAATCGATGTTATTAGTGATTAATTATGGCATCGAACATTTTTTTAATAAAGGAAAGCAAATTCCATTGCTCGTAGCTTTCTTGAAAATAAATAGATCCCCAAATTGTTGTCACTTCATGATTGCTTCCTTTAATTTACATAATGGTCGATTTTTTTCAAAACAATTGGATCAATATTTTATGATCTATAACCAGTGATGGAGGTAATATGTTATTGTTGGGGCAATTGACCCCAATAATTTTTAAAAAATAATCTAGTTTTTGTTAAATTTTTTGAATTGACCCAACTAAATTAAATAATTGAACTTTATAAGTAAATATTAATTAGTGTTTTGACCCCAACCAAATCGACTCTAAACTAAAGGATAATAAGTTTGAACTTTAACTTTTACTTATTTGTTTAGTTTTATAAGATCATTATAAAGTTTGGTTTTAGTGGGCATATATTTTTTCTTTCTACTTTAGATATCGATCCAAAAAGAATTTATAGAACGATACTGACCACAATACATAAATTTTCTAGCTCTGTTATTGTCTATAACCCATTATCTAAAACCTTTTTTAATCTTCACATGCGATGAAGAGGGATCGAACCTCTAATATCAAAGTTTGGTATGATAATCGATTATAAAATAATTTTTAGTTATATAAAAACTTAAAAGATTATAAGTTATGGCCAACGTATTGTCAGATTTATATAATAATAAAAGCTAAATATTTTTTGTGAATGGAGGAATCCAATAGCCATTTCTTAAGTTGACTATACCCATTTTGTATTTTTATAATACTTAAGTCTGCAACTACACCATCATAATAATCATTATATTTCGGTTTGTTTATATTATAATATTACTACCATAACTAAAATCAATGTTTATTTATTTATATTGCTCACTAATGCTATATAAAATACTACTCTCCCTGAACAGCCCCACTTCTGTTTGGAATTATATATATAATTTGTGTCTTTTTAAATATTTTGTCAACCGATTTACATTCATTCAAAGTCTATTTCAACCTTACGTCAACCCTCTTTAGACCATGCATGTCATTTTTATAATTTCTGTGTGTATTAATTACTGTTATTGCTTAAACACTATGAATATATGTAAATTAATAAGTAGACTATATATTTATAATATTTATGAAAGATTTTAACACGTGAGGGACTTTTAAGAGCAGAACCTCATCATGGTCCAGAGCCTAGCAAATCTCAAAATCTGACCTTAGAAAGCTTTTGGTTGCTCTTTGAGGCCATAGAAAATGAGATATTTTAATATGGAATTAGGAGGCATGTTTATTATAAATTGTGAATTCGATAAATATTATCTCTTAGTAGAACTTAACGACATTATGATACATCATCAAATTTATCGTTAGAGGTTCAACTAATATGATATTTTAATTTATTCAATTCATTAAACGTCCAATCAATTATAATTTAGTCCAACCCACTCACTTAATTTCATCATATAGTCTATGTTTATTTAACGAAAAGGACTCTTAATTAATTATACAAGAAGGTCATAAATTTTATTTGATTTAATTCTCTTATCACAAGACATTTATAACATTATCTTAGGTTTTGAATGGTAATAAATTTTTCTGATATACAATAGAATAGTTGTTTATTTTGGTTTTATTTTTGCTTTCTTAATTAGTTTAGAAAACATATATATATGAACTGAATTTTAAAAGAATCTTGTACTATTCGATTCATTTATGTATGGTCACATTCAGTTTCTTAACAAAAAACATATATATTTAATTTAAACACCTATTTTTTTGCCATAGTTCAAGATTCACCCCTAACTGATGTGATTTTTCCATCATAAGTACCTATAATAAGTATGTTTACAACATTAATTATAATTAAGAAAACATTATAATTAAGAAGAGTTAGTGGCAATTAAAAAAAAAAGTTGTTTGGGAATAAGCCAAATAGGAAAAAGCTAAAAGCCGAAAGCCAAAAATTATAAAAAGCCTTTATCAGAAGAAGAAAAAAACCTCAATTTATTCGAGTCAGAAATCGCATATATCATCAATATAAATTTAGTTGATTCCACTAACTTTGAAATATCAGTTTTCTATACTTGTATAGGTTCAATCCGATCAAACATGCGCATGTATTTTAGTTTTTCTAGATTTGTTTTACTTCACAATATATGAATTAGATTTGATCCATCTTGACTAACATTAAAAGTAATTCTATATGAAAAGAACAAGATATTTTAACTAATATACAAAAGATATAGATCAATTCATTCAATTGTCAATTACTTTTGAGTTAAAAACTGAAATTCTATCTATATATACCAATGAGATATAATAATAATAATAATAATAATAATAATAATAATAATAATAATAATAATAATAAAATGAAAATATCTATATGGTTTTGGAAAATATTTATCTTGATGTGATATATATATATGTTATATAAGTTACAACAAATAATATTTTAAAATTACAAAGACTACAAAGACAACATTGGTATGTGATCTAGTTTGATACTAGATGATGAGTTCGAATTCCACCCAACTTTAGTTGGAACATTTTGACTATGGATCAGTTTTATTGGCGATAAAAAAAAAAAAAAAGACAACACCGGCAAAGAAGCTTTTGGCTTTAAGAGTCAGTGTGTGACATTACAATACAAGATAACCGTGTTGTCTGATCAAAGCTCAGATTATTTTGTTTGCCTTAAAATGTAGAAAACGTTCCAGACAAAAGAATACTTCTAAAACAAACTTATTTTATATTGTTTTGAATATGTTCGATCTTCCTACTGCCGACCCTTTTGTTATTTGTTTGCGTTAATACTAATTAGTAATTAGTAAAAGAACCAATCACACTTAATGATTCTTAGTTAAGAAAATATGTATCATATTCTGACACGTGTCATGAAGCAAGTGTAACTAAAATATAAAACAAACAGCATGTCGCTATTAACACACATCTGAAGTTGAGGCACTATAAATTGAAAGCTCCGATCTTTGCTCAAAACATAAGCTCGTTTGATAGTTTAAGTATCTGTGTATATACATTATCATGTAACGTTCACACCTGAAGCCACAGTCTTGATCATTTTTTTAATTGTTTGACAGGGAAGAGACAGTGCTCCGGGAAACAAGCTTAGCCACTTCAAGGTTAGTATAATCCGGGAACGATGTCTCTTCTTTGACCTCATTAAGAATCTATTGCATGTTATTATGCTTCTAATTAGATCTGTCTTCTTAATTTTAATTTATTAATTCCAGCAGGGGCTATTTTTTTATAAGAATGAAGCCATGCATGACGTCTCTAAGACAAGTGATTCAACCATTGTTGAACTTTCAAGGTATCTCCGCCGGTTTAAACATGGTTGATGTTCCTTTTTTCCGGCGAAAAGATAAGGTTATTTTCGTCATGGGAGCTACTGGAACTGGTAAATCACGCCTTGCGATTGACTTAGCTACTCGTTTTCCGGCGGAGATTGTTAATTCCGACAAGATCCAAGTTTACAAAGGTCTAGATATTGTGACCAATAAAGTAACTCCGGAGGAAAGTCTTGGCGTCCCTCACCATCTTCTCGGCACTGTTGATGATACTTATAAAGATTTCACGGTGGAGGATTTTCAGAGGGAAGCTATCAAGGCTGTTGAATCGATTGTGCAGAGAGATCGTGTCCCTATTATAGCTGGTGGTTCAAACTCTTACATCGAGGCTTTAGTCAACGACTGCGTTGACTTTCGGTTAAGGTACAATTGTTGTTTCTTGTGGGTCGATGTTTCTAGACCGGTTTTACACTCGTTTGTCTCGGAGAGAGTCGATAAGATGGTTGAGATGGGTCTCGTCGACGAAGTTCGCCGCATCTTCGATCCTTCTTCGTCTGATTACTCGGCTGGAATCCGCCGCGCGATTGGAGTTCCGGAGTTAGACGAATTTCTCCGATCTGAATTGAGGAATTACCCGGCGGAGACGACGGAGAGACTTTTGGAGACGGCGATAGAGAAAATCAAGGAGAATACTTGTTTACTTGCGTGCCGACAATTTCAGAAAATTCAAAGGCTTTACAAGCAGTGGAAATGGAATATGCACCGTGTAGACGCGACGGAGGTTTTCCGACGACGAGGAGAAGAGGCGGAGGAGGTTTGGGAGAAGTCGGTGGCTCGCCCTAGCGCACGCGCCGTCGAACGGTTCCTTAATTACAGCGATGAACATCACTTAGACGGTAGCGATATTCTATTACCGGAGATATCCGCCGTTCCGCCGCTTCCAGCCGCGGTGGCTGCGATTTCACGGTGAAAAAACAGAGCAAAAATAAACTGATCGATCATCAATATTGTTATATGAAGAAAAAGGGAAGTTTAAAAGAAAAAGAAAAACCATAATAATGCCACGTAGCGAGATTGGTCGCAAGGTGATAATGCCACGTGGCAAGACGGTCACTGTCTCGGAGTTACTAAGACAAAAGTGTGTTACGGTTTAACGGAAAAATCAGTTTTGAGGGAATTGAAGTGCACGCGCGGAGCGGACACAAACAGTTTTTCCTTTTATGTTTTTTTCCGGTATAGTACTTTTAGGGATAGGATGTGGTGCGGAATAGTGTACGGTTAATACGGTGGATTAGTCTTAGGTTTTATAAGTTATTAAGACAAAATGAAAAAAGGTCGTTGGTCAACGCGGTTTTGTCAAAAAAAAAAAAAAAGA
>WJSH01004449.1:110683-150597 GCA_009757365.2 Lepidium campestre
CCGTTACGTGTTTTGGGTCCCTTCCAGTTGTGACGTTATGTGGTTAAATAATTCAATCAAACGGCTGTGAACTGATTATTATAATTATTATTTTATTTCTAATCTTCTCTTTTATTTTATTTTTGGCTCCTTGCTTTGGATAAGCTTATGTGTTTTACTATCAACTTCGTTACAAAAAGACGAATGCATTTTCAAATAATATATAAAATAAATCAGTTTTTGTCGAGAAGAAAATGTTATAATTTAATATATTCGAAAGGAGGAGATTCTTGTGATAAGTTGATGCCCACTATCCACCGCCACGCACCGTTTCTCTCAATCTATTGCCCAAAATATGAAAATATCAATCGTTTTATTTCCATCAATTGACATAGCTTTATCCCCTAAATTTAATAGTTAAATCTTGGTAATTTAATGATATATTTTAATAAAATCATGACTTGATGCCTAGGATATTTACGCTTAGCAAATTGCACGAACTGAATTTTTGTGTATAAATATAGTCGTACGTGTAAAATGTTATTCTACAACAATAATAAATTTTTATTAGCTACCAATACGCGTTAATGATGGGTATTACGGTACGTACTACATTACTCAAAATTATTCTTCTTGTCTTGTTTTTCTTCATATCATAAAACTTTATATAATAAATGGAGAAGAACGAAAATGTGGGATTGATGTAAAAAACTATTCCCATTAGGCAAGTTGCTTGAATATATAGCTCAATTATTAGCTTTGTCTAAAACACGTTAGATGCATTTGAGCCACAAGCTGTTTTTCATAACTTAATATTTATTTTTTCAATTATTACTTATATTTAACTTAAAGCTTTTTGTATAATCAATGCGTGTCGTCAGAGAACAACAACTCGATATCAATCGGCATTTCTTGAATTATTTTCATTTTCTCAATCGAATCCATCGTGTGTGATTTGACTAACTTAGTTTTTGTTTATGCAAAGTAAAGTATGTTCCACTTATGTATGTACTTTCAAATCAGTCATTAATTAAGCTATACTTTATAAATGTCCATTATTTATGGAAGAATAATTTACACGAAAAAAACTGTTAGTTAATTAATGAGATGCATGCATTAGTCAGTCAGTTATGTCTTATCATCTTTGAAATTTGAAGACAAAGTTATGGGTAATGATTAATTAATGATTATATATGTTTATACGCCAAGTTGCTAATCTTTATTCGCGTATCGTATTGGTCGAAATATGCAGTTTGTGTTATCGTGTAATTATGGAAAACATGCGAATTAAAGACATCTATAATAGTAAGAACGAATCTTTATTAATTTTCGGAGAGAACTAAAGAAAATTTGATTAATAGATCAAACATGCAAGTTCATTCAACCAATCCAGATGTTCAAGTCATATTTAAACCAAGCCCATATCACTCAAACTTTCAGTCTCTTGCAGTTCAGACAAATATCGACCGAAATGAGTCGATCTCGATCACTTTTGTCTTGTGTCTGACTGTTTTTGTTTGACTTAGAAAATCAATCTAAAAGTTTGAACCAATTACTATATATGTAATTTTAATGGGCCGAGTTATTACAGGCCCAAATTTCCGCTTTGTTATGTTAATGAGCCGAAAATAAACAAAACTGATAAATCAGTAGTTCGTCGTTATGTCTTGCGTTGAGGGATTTTCGCCGGAGATGGCACTGTCTCAGTCGATTTCGCTCCAGACTTTCCACTCACAACAATTCATCGGAACTTCTCATAATCGGAAAACACTTATTATACCAACGAATTCATTTCATACGCCGCGAAGCAATTCCTGTTTACCTCTTCGGACCATCAGCTGCCTCGCCGGAGCTATATCGGACGATGGAAAAAGAGAAGCAACTCCTCTATCTACTTCTATATCTTCGATTTTCGTGAAGGGTATTGTTTGATTCGAGTCCTCCTTTTTTTTGAATTTTGTTTCTGTACCTAAGGGTTTTACATGAATTGAATACGTTTCCGGATCAAATAATTTTACAGGGCTTCCAGATTCCGTGAGTGAAGGACGATTAAAGAAAGTCTTCTCGGAGTTTGGACAAGTTACCAATGGTGATTGTCTCTCTCTTGCTCTCTGTATTAGTCTATTTCTTTTCTGGAATTACAATTTTAGTTTCCAATAGGTCCAGATCACGAGCTTAAGAGAAACCATTGATTTGATGAAAACTTTCTTGTTTTTATTCTTCAGATACACGTATAAATTGAATTGTGAATTACTACAACTTACAGGTTTGCATTCGGCTATAACAAGTGCACATGAGCTAATAGTGCACATGAGCTAATAGTGCACTCAATGAATAACAAAGGACATAAGCATCAAATCCTGCTAATGTCTAACAATACTTAGTCATCATTTTCCTGATCTTTTCGATTGAGTTGTTACTGTTATACGTTGTCTTTAGTATCTTGTTCTGCTTTCTTGTTGTTTATATTTTCATTTCTGCTGGAGAACATATAATTGTAAAACACAGCTAGGTAGTAGTTAACTAAGCAAAGGTTGTGGTTTGTGGTTTGTGGGTCAGTTCTATGAGTTAACATTTGAATTCTACTTGCAGATGTAGCATTAAAAGCATTAAAGCGAGAGTATCATTAAGTTAGCTTGGCTAAGGAATCAGTCGGAAACCAGCATTATCTTATTTTCTTACTTATATTTTGGCAGTAAAAATCATCATAAACGAAAGGACTCGGCAGTCTCTAGGATATGGATATGTCTGGTTCAACAGCAAAGAAGATGCACAGTTGGCTGTAGAAGCCATGAACGGAAAGGTATAAAAAACCTTCTTTGAAATTCAATAAACAAGTTTGTTCTCTGTAGCTTTGGTGGGTCTTCAAGATGTCTATTGACAAAAGCTTGTAGCTTCAAGAACCCATCAAAACCTGCCCGAGAGTAGCCATGTGTTATCCTTTCCGGATTTGGTTTATGATTGTTGAACAAATTGTTATTAATACAGGTTCTTTGTTTAGTTCTTTGATGGCAGGTTTATTCTTGTTAAATTTGGTCAGCCTGGATTGTCCGGTCGCCGGAGATCACGTTCCGATTTTGTTTTTGTAAATAAATGATATTCTACAACTATGTTTTATGAGCGAATGTAATATAACTCGGATTCTAGAGGTTGGAACTTTTTTGACCAAGAATAAAATATTTGAATTAATTGTTTATGAAATTTTCTCAATGTGATATGTTGGATTTATTATTAGTACAAAACTCCAAAAAATAACGATTTAACATTTTAGTATTATGTCAAAAAGAAAGAAAAAGAGGCATTATAATATTTAATTGATAAATCTAAATTCAAAAAATATTTTTGTAAAATTCAGACCATTCTCTATCGGTTGAGCAGTGTCGGCAACTTCATTGTTTATTTTTCTCCTCAAATAAAAAAATTAAATACTTATTTTATTTAATTAGAAGCAATTACTTCTCCCGTGACTTATTTATTATTCAATATATATATAAGAAAGAATTCTTCAAAATTAAATTTATTGCCAAACCTATAGATACATAAAGACTTATATGTAAAGGACTCCTTGGCTCTCCGAAGCCTCACCGGCTTGTGAACAACCGTCTACCATCGTCGTCCTCCTCCTTAACATGCAACATCTCCTCCACCTCTTCCACCGTCGCCAACAAAGACGATTCCACCACCATGCCCCCATCCTCCTCCGCCGCTAATCACAGCTCTTCTTCTTCCCTCCATCTTTGCAAACATTCTCCTTCGGCGACTCTTGACCTTTTAATCTTAATTATCGTCCTCTTCTCCGGCGCTTTCCTCATTTCCTCCTACTTCTCCTACCTAATCCACTCCTTATCTCTCCTCTCCTCTCATTTCCCCTCAATCTCCTCTTTTTCTGATTATGATGAAGATCTCTCCGGAGTTATCCCTCCAGCATCGTTCTTCTTCGCCTTCGCTGTATTCTTCGCAGCGTCGATTGCGTTATTTGACCTGTGTTGCGGGTCAAGGTCGAGGAAATGCCGTAACCCTAAGTGTAAAGGATTGAAGAGGGCTATGGAGTTTGATTTGCAGTTACTCACGGAGGAATGTGCTAAATCGGGATCAGCAGTTAAGGAGATTGATCGGTTGCCATGGAAAGGAGGCAGCGAGAGCAATCCTGATTACGAGTGTTTGAGAGCTGAGCTGCGGAAGATGGCTCCGCCTAATGGCCGAGCTGTTTTGCTTTTCCGATCAAGGTGTGGTTGCCCTATAGCTAAGCTCCAAGGTTGGGGACCTAAGAGAGGTCGTCGTCATAAAAAGTAAGTCAAAATTCTCATCATTTTGCATTGCCTTAGATTTTTCTTTTCATTAAAAAGTTGTAATTTTGCATTGGCTTTGAATATTGGCCACATAGATAAGTGGAACTTGGTGATTGGTGAATTTGTAAGGTTCTTGCAACGTTTTGGTGCCATTGATTAGATAGTAGTGAACATGTCTGTTTATGTCATAAGTCCTTGTGCATTTAGCATCCTCACTTCTTCTTTTTTTCTTTCTCGTATGTTGGCTTAGCCCAGTTGTGATGAATGGAATTGTGGGATGTATGAGTAGTTTTGTTGTTATGTTATATGATCTTCACCTTCATGTATTTAGTGTTTGTTTGTTTGAGGAGATTGAATTTTCCTTTCTAACAATTTAAAAGGGAAACAATTGAACATGGTTGAACATACTTTTAGTGTTTGATGTGATGTTTTGCTCTTAGCCTCTTATCACCATATCACTTTAATGGTTGAAATAAGCTAATGCACATGTAGCCATTATTATGGAACACGTGTGTCATATCATAACTATAACTAGAGTTTTTATTGTATTAGTTGCGGTTTGAGATCTCCTCCATTTCGCTTATAAGTAGTTGTGAAACATCATTATCTTCAATGAAGCTTATGTTCCAGCTCAACTGGATAATAAAGGTTTAAACTTTAGACAAAAAAATTTCTGCATTAATCAGATTGTTCATAATTTGCCATAGACTTGTCTTTTTGTCTGTTGGGTAGCCAGGCTCCTGTCTATCTTATTGCCAACCATAGAGAACACCGTCTTTGTTGTAACTTGTAACAAGCACTTTTTCTTTCTTTCTTTCAATATCTGGTGTTGTTCTGTTTAGTGATTCCGGAATTAATCATAACTTTCATTGGTTCTTGATTATGATAAAGCTTTAGCATTTCCATTTTGATTCTCTGTGAAGAGTATGATTTCAATATTTTTGTTTGTATCTTAGTTTGTTTGCACGTATTTGTTTTCTTTGATCTGTCTTGATGTGGATAGAGATTAGTCATTGGATTAAACTGTTTTCTTTGTACGCTGATTTAGTTGATGTGCTCTATTCTCTGCAGATCGCCGGCAAAATTAGCTGTAAAGGGATGTGTAGACAATCGCTGATCCGGAAACTCTTTACTCCAAGATATACTTACAGATTATCACATCAAATTGTTGTAGTTGCAAATATAAAAATTGCAGGTTGTTCTTCTCAGATTACATTCATTTAGGATTAAGAGGAAATTATAAATTATTGATTTTTTCCATTTCCTATATAGAGTTAATCACTGAAACTACAAATGTCTTATTAATCCAATGTGAATGATCAAATCAAATTCCTTTTTTGTTATAATTATTTCACAAAAGTAATGATTTTTTTGGTTCTCTTGAACAAGCCTCAAAATCTATCTAAGTATACTCTCTGAGGTTTAGAGGACGAGGAAGAAGTATAAAACCTCGAACTTTAGAGATTAGTTTTGTTGCTCTCATGTTCACTTATGATCAAACCGATTCGTTTTTTCTGCTCTCGTCGCCGTCGGATATTTTCTCTAATGCAGGTGAGATGTTTCTCTGTTTCGATCACGCGAGCACCTCAACTATCCACGACGGCTAAGAGTCCGAGCCACTTTGATTCCTCCGGCGAAAGCTCCGATGCTGAACGAGCTCTCGTCTCCGCTCTTGGATCGTGCGCCTCCAGTAATGACGCTACTTGTGGCCGACAAATCCATGGCCGTGTCTTGAAATCCGGTCTTGATTGTAATGGATTTATTTGCAATAGCGTCCTTAACATGTACGCTAAATGTTGTCGCTTGGACGATGCGGAATCTGTATTTCATGCCCACGCGAAGCCTGATTCTGCTTCGTTCAATATTATGGTTGATGGGTATGTTCGATCTCGTCGACTTGGGGCCGCGCTTAGGTTGTTCGACGTTATGCCTGAGAGAAGCTGCGTCTCGTATACTACTTTGATAAAGGGTTACGCTCAAAACGATCGGTGGAGTGATGCGATGGAACTTTTCAGAGAGATGAGAAATTCTGGAATTATGCTAAATGAAGTGACACTAGCCACTGTTATTTCCGCTTGTTCACATTTGGGTGGGATTTGGAATTGCAGGGTGTTGCAGAGTTTGGCGATTAAGCTGAAGCTTGATGATCGAGTCTTTGTTTCCACGAATTTGCTGCATAAGTACTGTATCTACTCATGTTTGAAGGAGGCTCGACAGTTGTTCGATGAAATGCCTCAAAGAAATTTAGTTACTTGGAACGTGATGTTAAATGGGTACTCAAAAGCTGGACTTATCAAACAAGCTAAGGAATTGTTCGATCAGATTATTGAGAAGGATATTGTCTCGTGGGGAACCATGATTGATGGGTGTCTCCAAAAGAATCAGCTTGACGAAGCTCTGGTTTTCTATACCGAGATGCTGCGCCTTGGAATGACGCCTAGTGAAGTCATGATGGTGGACCTTCTCTCGGCTTCAGCTCGATCCGCAAGCAGTTCCATGGGTTTGCAACTTCATAGTACCATTGTGAAGACAGGTTTCGACTATTATAACTTTATACAAGCGACGATCATATATGTCTATGCTGTCTCTAATAACATGAGACTCGCTCTTCAGCAGTTTGAAGCGAGCATTAAGGACCACATTGCGTCGAGAAATGCGCTTATTGCAGGATTTGTGAAGAATGGAATGGTTGAGCAGGCAAGGGAAGTATTCGATCAGACTCGTGATAAAGATATCTTTTCATGGAACGCTATGATGTCGGGTTACGCACAGAGTCATTCGCCTCAATTAGCTGTACACCTCTTCCACGAAATGATTAGTATTAGCCAAGTAAAACCAGATGCAATCACAATGGTGAGTGTTTTCTCGGCAATCTCATCTCTAGGATCATTGGAAGAAGGGAAAAGAGCACACGAGTATCTAAACCGTAGCTCAATTCCTCCCAACGACAATCTGACCGCTGCTATAATCGATATGTACGCCAAATGCGGAAGCATCGAAACCGCCCTAAACGTTTTCCACCAAACAAAGAACATTTCTTCAACAATCTCTCCCTGGAACGCTATCATTTGCGGGTCAGCAGCACATGGCCGCGCAGAACTAGCACTTGATCTCTACTCCAATCTCCAATCTCTCCCCATCAAACCAAACAGCATCACTTTTGTGGGCGTCTTGAACGCTTGTTGCCACTCGGGGCTTGTGGAGTTAGCTAAAACGTATTTCGAAAGCATGAAGAGCAGTTACGGGATCGAGCCAGACATAAAACATTACGGATGTATGGTTGATTTGTTGGGGAAAGCCGGAAGATTAGAAGAAGCAAAAGAAATGATCAAGAAGATGCCAGTGAAGGCGGATGTGATCATCTGGGGGATGTTGTTATCAGCTTCACGGGTTCATGGAAACGTTGAAGTTGCTGAGCTTGCAGCTGCTGAGCTGGCGGAAATTGATCCATCTCACGGAGGATGCAAAGTACTGCTTTCGAACGTGTATGCAGACGCAGGGAGATGGGAAGATGTAGCTTTCGTCAGAGAAGAGATGCGAACAAGTGATGTTAAGTGGTCACCTGCCTTGAGTGGTGTTGTTTGATTGTTTTGATGGGCTTATATTATGGGCTTTCATTTGGCCCAGTAGTACGAGTTAGAAGAGTGGCGCGTGGATCACACTGCAAGGTGAACTGGATAACGCGTCTGCACTTTGTTCAGTTCGTGTTTTTGTGGGCCCATCCAAAGCTGAGCTGGCAGTTTGCTGCCTGAAAAGCGCGTGTATTTTCACAGAACACTCCCTCATATTTAGCTAGATTTTTTTAATATATTGATATTTTTATAATTTAATTGTAATATTGCTCTGATTATAATAACAAATTCAATTTGAGAAAAGTATTTAGCTACAAAAAAATCAGTCATTCGGTGACCCTTAAAAATGTTTGACTCATTACCGATTACTGCGTCTAATAAAATAATACGCATTTCAACAGATGACCTAAAGATTAACTTTAATTAATGCAGAAAAGATATAATGATTAGAGAAGTTAATTAAAGAAGAAAAGATAATAATTAGTCCAAAAATGTGATTGGCATTTTATGATACCTCATAATAAGAGTCATGTGATGCACATGGACTCGAGCATTTCCACGGTTCTTTGTGGCCCTTCGTTCTTCCGTTGGTTTCTTTTGGGATTTTTGTTTATAACCATTTTATTTTGCTGTCTGAAAATGTATTTTCTGTTTGATAATAAAACTTCATTTCTTATTCTTATTTTATTAAGATTTTAAATTAGCTATTTCTATTGTTTACATATTTGGCCATTTTAAATTGTATTCTGTATAATTATACATTTTCTAAACAAAGAAATAAATTTGAGTAATAAAGTTCAAAATTAATAATAAAAAACAGAGAGAAAGATGAAATACATTAAATAGGATAATTATAAATTTAATGAACTATAATTATTTTAACAATTATATAAGTGATCAATAATTCATAAAACAGAGGAATTAGACAAACATAAAAAAAATAATGAGAAAATATCGATTTAACAACAAACTTACCAAAAAGTCAAATTGAACTATGAACTCTGGTTATTATTGATTAAACAATGTATTTATAGTTGACTTTTAATTAAATCATCAACTTTAAGTTGAATAAACCGATTAAACCTGACGTTAATCCTAAATCAAAATTGTCTCTGAAATCGAAAGCAAAATTTAAGTTGAATAAACTCTAAGCTTAATTTTCTCTTTTCTTTCAAGAATAAACTCAAAAATGATATACATAAAAGTATCGAAGACAACATTTCAAGCCGACAAGTTTAAATTCATTCTTGAAAGAAAAGATAAAATCAAGCTTAGGGTTCTTCAGAACGAAAATAAATAAGAACTGAATAGAACTTCCAAAATCGATTTGGCTTTCGATTTCAAAGATAATTTTGATTTAGGATTAACGTCGGGTTCAATCGGCTTAATTAACTGGCTTAATCAACTTAAAGTTGAGGTTTAATTAAAAGTCAACTTAAATATCTTGTTTAATTAATAATAACTAGATTTCAGTGTTCAATTTGACTAGTTTTTATAAGTTCGTTGTTAAACCACATTTTTTCCAAAAAACTAATTTAAGCAAAAAATATCTAAAATTATATATTTGTCGTTTGGACATTATCCAAAGCTAGTGTTTCAAGCAAAGTCGCGAGTATCCATTAACGGAAGGGCATATTCGACTTTTCAGGTTACGATAATCAGACTCCACTTATCTACTTTTTTCAATTATCACAAAAAGAAAATAAATAAATAAATAAAAACCATATTTATACTTTGTTCTGTTCTTCATCATATTGAGAATTTAGATCTCTCTGCACTTTCTTCTTCAAAGGGAGAAACTTGCCCTTTCGTTTGTCTCTCTCGCTCTCTTGCTCGCTTTGTGAGATTCAGATCCTGAAAGAAACTTGTAACTTTGTAAGCTCAGAGAATCATATTTGGTTTTTGAAGCGTAAAGGCTTCTCTCTCGGCTTTCAACAAGTGTCTCCTTTTCTTCTTCTATTCAGAGTGATTTGAGGCAGAAATTGATCCAAAGTAGATAAAAATCTCTTCTTTCTTCATCTCAGAGGAATACAGATTCCTATTCTCAAAGCTTTATTTATTTCTCTTCCTTCTTCTGATCCCTTGATTCCAGTTTCAAAAGCAACGAAATCTCGATTAGGTATTCGTTGTTTCACCCCAGAAAATTTGCCTACCCTCAGGAACTGTTTTGAAATTTGATTCAATCTCTGTTCTATTCGATTTGTAGATTTAAGGATTTAGGAAATGAGCTTTGGGTTTTGACTTTCTTGTTAGAAACTTTGCCTTTGGAGTTGGATATATAAATTATTAAGACTCTTCGTTGCATTCGATCTTGATTCGAAGTTCACTAGTTCAGGTTTGGAAGAGATTCATTTGGTTTTTCATAAGCTTTTATTGGATGCTCTGTAGTTGAAGATGCAGCCTGATCAACGCAAAAAGGTACAAATGTTCTTTCTCTTATGTCTCAAATTATATCTAAAAATATTCCGATTTGCTTAAGAAATTGAGATTTGAGATCCGATTATGTCACTTAGGATCTGTATGAATCCTTGAAACACTATCACTGCCTTTAAAGTTTAAGTCTTTAAACTCACTGAGATCCGATTATGTCTCTTCTTTTTTCTCTTCAAGCTTTTGTATTGACATTAGATTTTTCTGCTAATTCAGTCATCAGTGGAGGTAGATTTCTTTACGGAATATGGTGAAGGAAGCAGATATAGAATAGAGGAAGTAATTGGTAAAGGAAGCTATGGAGTCGTCTGCTCTGCTTACGATACACATACCGGAGAGAAAGTTGCGATCAAGAAGATCAATGATATTTTTGAGCATGTTTCAGATGCTACTCGCATTCTCCGTGAGATCAAACTTCTCAGGCTTTTACGCCATCCTGACATTGTTGAGATCAAACACATCTTGTTGCCTCCTTCAAGAAGAGAGTTTAGAGATATTTACGTGGTTTTCGAGCTCATGGAATCTGATCTGCATCAGGTTATTAAAGCAAATGATGATTTGACTCCTGAGCATTACCAGTTTTTCCTCTATCAGCTTCTCCGTGGTCTCAAATATATACACACAGGTTAAGCTAGCAACACTTTCACAGGTTAGCATAAGTTTTGGATCATCTTTCTGAACATACTTTTTTCTTAATTTGGTTGTCTCTTTTTCCTTTCAGCTAATGTCTTTCATCGGGATCTTAAACCCAAAAACATATTGGCAAATGCGGATTGCAAACTCAAGATCTGTGATTTTGGACTTGCGAGAGTCGCTTTCAATGATACACCAACTGCAATATTCTGGACTGTGAGTAGTAATTAAATGCCAATAGCCTTTACAAGACTACTCTATTTGGCATGAAACCGATTCTTTTTGTATTGCTTTGTGATTGCAGGACTATGTAGCTACTCGATGGTACCGGGCTCCAGAACTGTGTGGATCATTTTTCTCAAAGGTGACCATGATTTTGCATACAATATTTCTGCAAATGTTTCAAATCTTTATAGGGATTAGTAGTCATAAGAGCATTCTCCTGCTGATTGTATTTTTTTGTTTAATCTTTGCTTATGTTCAGTACACACCGGCTATAGATATATGGAGCATAGGGTGCATTTTTGCAGAGCTGCTAACAGGGAAACCTCTTTTCCCCGGGAAAAATGTGGTCCATCAATTGGATCTGATGACTGATATGTTGGGAACTCCATCTGCCGAAGCCATTGGAAGGGTCAGTGTCCCTTTCCACAATTCTTAACACAGCTGCACTTTTTCTTCTCTTGGCTGAATAGCTTGCACTAAATGTGACAGGTAAGGAACGAGAAAGCTCGAAGATACTTAAGCAGCATGAGGAAGAAGAAGCCTATTCCTTTCTCGCACAAGTTCCCGCATGCCGATCCTCTTGCTCTCCGTCTTCTAGAAAGGATGTTGGCTTTTGAACCCAAGGACCGACCTACAGCTGAAGAGGTGCTTCACACGTTTTGTTCATCAGACTCCTTATGATTGAAGTTTAATTGAATTCAACTAAAATTAATGGATTTATGTGTTACCTCAGGCGCTTGCGGATGTGTACTTCAAGGGTTTAGCTAAGGTTGAAAGAGAGCCCTCTGCTCAACCTGTCACAAAGTTGGAATTCGAGTTTGAGAGGCGGAGGATCACAAAAGAAGATGTGCGAGAGTTCATATACAGAGAATCTCTGGAGTACCACCCAAAGATGCTGAAAGAATACTTGGATGGATCAGAGCCAACTAACTTCATGTACCCGAGGTACTGTCCTGAGCTGACCTGACCTGCTTCATAACTATACTCCAGTGTACTCGTCCATGATCGTTTCGATTATGAATTATTCTTTCTGCAGTGCGGTGGAACATTTCAAGAAACAGTTTGCTTACCTCGAGGAACACTACAAGAATGGTACTTCTCACAATCCCCCCGAGAGGCAGCAGCACGCATCATTACCAAGGTATGGTTTACTGACTTAAAACATTTGATGATTTGGGATACTTTCGGTACAGAACAATGAAGGCTCTTGTTAAAAAAATGTTTTGCAGGGCTTGCGTTTTGTACTCTGATAACAATCATATGGTGCCACCACAGAGCTCAGCTGAAGTCACTAATGGACTCTCCAAGTGTAGCATCAGAGATACAGAGAGACCACGAGGTGCAGAAAGAAATGCGCAGATACCAATGTCGAGAATTCCTATTAACGTCCCTCAAACGATCCAAGGTCTCTTACTCTCTCTCTGTATATAACGTTATTATGCAGAACAATCTCTATATTGTGAAAATTTATCTGGTTGTAACCAAGCAGGTGCTGCGGTAGCTAGGACTGGAAAAGTAGTTGGATCGGTGTTACGCTATAACAACTGCGGCGCAGCCACAGGTATTGAAGCTCTTGAACAACAGCAGCGTAGGATGATCAGAAATCCAGCTGGCGCGTCTCAATACCCAAAGAGGACACAACCTTGCAAAAGCAACAGAGGAGATGAAGACTGTGCCGCTGCGGCTGCCGAAGGTCCAAGCAGATTGAAGCCAAACACTCAATATATACCACAGAAAGTGGCTGCAGCGCAAGACACTGCAATGAGTCGGTGGTATTAGAATTGTTTCTAGTTGAAGCTATATCACTTCGTGTCTCAAAGAGTGCTAAAAGAAAAGCTCTCTGAATCATCCATCCCTTTATCAATGACTGAAATCTGAAGAGTAAACATGGCAAGAGCGGGATGACACAAGGGTGAGAAGATGAAGAAGAATTTCTTACACATGTAATTCGTCTTCAAAGCCTTGCTTTGTTTTACTTAAAACGATCTTTGTAATACTAATATTGTCTACAATTCTTGTATCCTGTGAACGTGCTATATCAAATGTCTTACCTAATACTCTGGTAAACACTAAGATTAATTCCCAAATTTCATTGCATCTTTGATTTATGAATAAAATATTGAAACAGATTCATAGTACATGCTAGATCGATTAGATCAGCCATTATCCTTAACAGTTATTATACAATGCACAAATCTTTCTTTTTCTCCAGCTCAATGCAACCTCTGCTTCACCCGTCTTCCATTCGCATCACAACCATCAGCAAATATTTCTTTTTGATGCCCAGATGCTACAACAGATAGTTCACTAAGCCTTGCCACATACTCCAATAGCTCAGTTAGTAACGATGGGCAACTTTTCTTCAGATAATCAAACCCATCTGTCTGCATCACAGCTGATCAAAACAAAAGACATAAGTCTCATCCTGTTAACAGAAAGTTGACTCAGAACGATTTTACAGCAAAAAGAATGATCTTTTGTTTACCTTTTAGATTCTCTGGCAATGCGACAAATTTCAGGCAGACTGCTTTTAGCTGGAAACAATGATGCTGCTCCGCTAGGGCCAACGTAGTTGCAACCGTGTTTATCGCTATCCCTTCACAGAGTTTAGACTCACAGATAGCTTTCAGCCGCTCAAGAGCATAACGGTCTGCCGCTGCAAGCAGATGCTGAGACACAAGAGTAGAAGCTAGTGTAGAGTCCACGCCCATTAAATCTTGCATATCAGGCAATTCGTCCTTGTAGATAAAATGGAGCAACACCTGCACAGATAGATAAAAAAGGGTTTGCATCAGGTTACATCAAAACTACCAGGATTGAGGATAACTTGAGCCAACTGATAGGAACTATCGTGACAAAGCGAAACAGAAAATTCATGGTTTACATCAAAGAACTTGCAGTTTCTGCAGTCAAACACGCCCACAAAGCTTTTAAACTCTAAACCCACAAACTCTAAACTATCATCTACTTGACTCATACGTCTAAGAGGAACAGAAGTTACACAACGTAAGTACATATATGTGTCCATCTATTAGAGCCATAGAAAACAAGAACAGAACAGACATTCATGCAGCCAAACAGGAAGAGAAGCAGAAAGAAAGAACCTTATCCTGGGCGTGTAAACTCGAGAACAGGAGTAGCGCCCCAGGAGAACATCCCGGATGGTACATCCGTGAACAGAAAATCCTGTATGACACCACCATCACTCACCCAAAAATGAAAGAAAAAGGCAAGGAACCAAGAAATCTATCACTTCCTATACCACCATGAACTACCCATCCACTACAGATAATTTAGTTACACATACCCAAATCTAAGAGATGTAATCCCAGAAAGAGACTTAGAGGGAGGACCTTGAAAATGGGAGATTCCATGTCTTGTATTGTTATGCACTGGGTATTTCGATCTCCTAACGGGCCAAAAAGCTGTGCCCTGAAAACTGGGGAACGCGTCGCAAGAACCAATTTGTGTGCGTTGAACGTTTCTCCATCGACTTTGAAAACAACATCACAGCCTTTCCCAGTTTCCAAAAGATTTCCCAACTGTTGTCCCAAGTCAGAAACTGGCACGGGGATATTGTAACTCCTCGGTCCCTCCGTGCGTGACTTTACCACACCCACTCGGCAACGAACCAAGAGACTATTTTCCTTCAAATAGTCCGATGTTTCTAGACTGGACCTCCTGAAAAACCTCTTGTATCCCCTACAACCAAGCAACCATCCGACACGTTATTAACATTGCAGCAACCGGAACGTAAAATAATCCGATTAATCTATTAACAAGTCCATATCTAAACATTCTAGATTCATTAGAAGAGAACCGAAACTTTAACAACAATGACCTGATTTCACTCGAGAAATGGTGAACTACTATTGCAAGCTCGAAACTTTTCAGGCATAGAGAGAGAGAGAGAGAGATTAAGAGTTACTCACCACATGCTTCCTCGATACTTGAGAGTATAGGGTCCGCTCTCGAGTGCTCTACCGAAGTGGCTATGAACCTTGTGCTTTCCATTACCACTCTGATCCACGAGCGTGAGCTCGAACAAAGCCCTAACATCGGCTCCTTCGCTCGCGAGGGCTATGAACAAAGAAACGTATGAGGAGTTATCCTCTGGACTCTTTCCATCTGGGTAGAAGTATATTGCCCACGAGTAATCACCTACCGCGAACGTATCCGAGGCCACGTATTTCCCTATCCCAACACCTTTGACAAGAGAGTAGCCGCTTATCTTAAACTCATGGTAGCCATTAACGGTTTCAGTAAAAGAGGTCGACACCGTTGGTGAAGGGCTAAGCGATTTCGAAGATTCAGAAACCTCCGCGCAAACCCTAGCTGTGCCCATAAGCAGATACAAGATCTTCGATCTACTCCCTCCGGAAAAATCTTAGAAGGAGTAAAACTCTTGAAATCCAAGAAGAATCCAGAAAAATTCCAGATTCAGAAGCGAAATCAAAGTCAATAATTCCAAAGAGAAAAAGAAAAATTAGGGGATTTAAAAGAAATCACAAATCTAGAATCCGGAATCCTTCAGATTTAGAAAGATAAAGAACGAAGACTGATAATCGACGGAAGTCTCCGGCAGAGATGGAGCGTAATATAGATCGGTGACGTCGGTGGAAACGAAAAAGAAAGGGAAAGATTGAAAGAAAGAATGTGATAATGGTTTATAATAAACTCAGTTAGGACAAAGTAGCCAATTACAAAACGTCAATTTATTTAATTAATCATTAATATTTTTAATTTTCGTGCAAATCTTTAATGTGCACGAAAATAAACAGAAACTCCATTTTCTTTTGTCGGTTTATTACGTTTTAAACCGAACCATCGAGAAGATAGATTGGTCAAACCGAAGAAAGAGAGTTTCATTGTCAAGGCTGAGCTAAAAGAACTAGCGATTCTCTGATTCCCAAATGTTCATCCTTTAATAATCCCAGATGTTTCGAAAACTTTCGTCTTCTCTTTTCCGTTACACCATCTTCCCTATTTATACCAAACCCATCTTCAAATCAGGATCTTATCCACAATCTCTTCGTCGTCTCCACTCTTCTTCTTTGAAAATGTCAGATTCCCTTCAAAACCCTAATTCTCCCTCAATTCCATCAGCCACTAAGCCTGAATTGCTTCGTTCTCTTGAATCCCATCTGGGTTCTTGTTTCAGCACCGATCCGATTACTCCTTCACCAAACCCTCTCGTCATCGTGATTAGTGGAGCAAGTGGAGTTGGTAAAGACGCAGTGATTAACAAGCTTCGTGAAGTTCGTGAAAGTCTTCATTTTGTTGTCACAGCTACGAGCCGTCCGATGCGTCCCGGAGAAATCAACGGTAAAGATTACTTCTTTGTCTCGAAAGATGAGTTTTTGTCAATGGTGGAGAAAGACGAGCTTCTTGAGCACGCACTCGTTTACGGCGATTACAAAGGGATTCCCAAGAAGCAGATTCGAGAGTTCATTGGTAAGGGATACGACATCGTTTTGAGAGTTGACATTCAAGGAGCTCATACACTTAGGAAGATTCTTGGGAACTCTGCAGTTTTTATTTTTCTTGTTGCTGAGAGTGAGCTTGCCATGGTTGAGAGGTTAATTGATCGGAGAACAGAGAGTCATGAGGAGTTGCTCGTTAGAGTTGCTACAGCTAGAGAAGAGATTAAGCATGTGAAGAATTTTGATTATGTGGTGGTGAATGCTAAAGGAAAGCTTGATGATTCAGTTAAGCGTGTGGAATCCATTATCGATGCTGAGAAGTCAAAGGTTCATCAAAGAATTGTCAGAATTTGATGATTTTTTCCATTCCTTTTCTCTGCTACTTTTTTGCTTGTTCAAGCCATTTTCATTTTCTTTTGAAATTCATATTGGAATTGAAATACTTGTCCTCTCTTATGAGATGATTGATGAAGGTGACTTGTGTAATGAAATTAGGATTTATAAAGTTTCATCCTGTATACAAAAATGAGATTCAGTTAGTAACTCTCATTCCTGTAGCTGTAAGACTCTTTGTAATGAAATTAGGATTTATGTTTTTGGCAGATTGCTCTCTGAATCTTGAACAAGAAGGATTTTACGGTCTTGTTCAACTGCCTTTCTTCTCTCTTATCTCTTGGGAGGACATCTAAATCTGTTGTGTGAATGCTAAATCTAAGTTTCTAACTAAACCTAAATGTGATCTCTAAGTGTTACTAACTCAATATTGAGCCTACTTAACCAAATGATACCAAAGTCTTCATTGGTTTTCTCATCATATTCACCGTGGGTCAAGATGGGGAATTTGATATCGATTTCACGTAATTTATCAAAGCCAAGTTTGGTTGTAATCATTTGTGATTTATAACAGAGAGTGGGAACGTGATCTTTTGTGTATTAATGTAAGTTACGAAGGTTAGTGGGTCCCAATCCAAAGAGGTTGGATCACATTTGAGCCTTTAGCTTTACACAAGAAGACTTCTGCTGGAAACTCATATGCTTGCAAGTCACCATTATTGTCCCCAAGTTTTGTAACTCACTAATTATTAAACTTTCATTACATTACATTTGCGTACGTCAGCTTTTTGAGTACCAATAATGCGTGACTTATCTAAAGCAATAAGTAGCAAATCTTTTACCATTGTAACTGCTAAATTAAAACCAGAGCTACTAAATTACTAGGGCACTAATAAGTTATTTTGATTTACCAAATATGATCAACTTCCAGACGCAAATAAAAACATAACATATTATATTACTTGTAATCGTAAACACGAACAATCCCCACGACTTTTCTTAACAAATCAATCATCCAACTATTGAGTAAGGACAATAACTGATCAGATACATATACAGTACTTGTAGATTCTAAAAATAATAGTAAACTTAGGGGAGTTTATTGGAGGTGTGATTTAGAAATCTATTTAGGATTTATAAATCTATGTAAATTTTTTGATTTTAAAATCATATAAAGTGGATTTTACAAATCCAACTCAAAATAACAAGTATTAAGTAAGGATTTGAGTCTTTGTATTTTAAAGGAAAATCCACAATCAAATCCACTCAAATGCATTAAAAATACAAATACATACTCAAATCCGTAACATTGAATAATTGGTGGTTTTCATTAAGATTTATAAATGATAGAACTAATAAGGGGTAATTTTAACTAAGATTTACAAATGATAGAAACCAATAAAGAGTGATTTTTGTTAGAATTTTAAAATCAATGATCCAATAACACATGATTTTACATGGATTTAGAAATCCATTAAAATCATACCTTCAATAAACTCCCCTTAATGTTATTTCTATTTTTCCTAAAACATAAGTTTTTTTATTTTTTCTACCGAAATTCAACTTTAGGTTGAGGTACTCCTTGTAAAGATTCAGCCATGCTTTAATAAGTCAAGCAACATACAACTATCATAATAGCCCCTATATTTTTCTTTCTTTCTAATAGGCTATAATAATTTAAAAAAATTTGACCATTTTTAAGGTATTAAACTATAAAGAAGATGGTTGTAACATGTCATAATGGTAGGTTTTTTGTTATATATCTGTTGTTAAAATGTGACTTTTGGTCATAAAATTGCAGGGTGAAGCATACAACAATAATCTTCAAGTTACACTTTCTTGCACATTTCCTCTTGCGTTCTTTAGTCTTTTTGTTTGCAGACTTTCTCTCTACTCTTTTGCTTATTTGGCTTCCTCTCTCTCTTCTATCTCTCTCTATATATATACATCCATATATTTATATGAAGGAATGTAAATTCACGCTTTACTCGTTTCTCTTCATCGTCAACAACTCCTCAAGTCATTTACTATTCAAAAACGTCAAAGTAATAAAGAAAAAGAAAGAAACAAATTTTGATCGGCGATTTAAGTAGGAAACAACAATTGATCCACAACGAAAAGGTTTGTAATGGTTTCTTCAAGGAAGTTGGAAGAAGAAGAAGATCGAAGCATTTGTTTTCAGGTTTTATTACATTAATCCATTTGTTACTTTTGTCTTTAAGCTGTTTTTTCTTTTGTCAGTTTCTTGAAATCCATGAAAATTGTTTAATCTAATGCTTTTGCATTTTCACTTAGTAGTTAATATTCATACCCAAGTATTAACATGAATATGAAAATCAATATCTCAATTAAAAATGCTGTTTTTTTAATTTATCAGTTTGTTTCATATTTTTAACTATATGTTTAATTACTTAAAAATATTTATTAATGTCATTAGTTTAAGCCTTGTTAACCTTTGTATTTTGATAGATATCGGAGCTTCAGAAATTGGAGGAAGCAAGAGGCTCAAACGACACCGTCTTTGATCTAAAAAGCAGCATTGAGAAAGGAGATAGCGGTGAAACCGCAGACGCAACTTCTGTCTCCTCCGCGACTGCGTTTCGGAGAAAATTAACAGTCGCGGCTCCAGAGAAGAAGCTAACGGTATTCGCTTTACAACTCGCGATTCTTGAGAAAACCGCCACTGGAATCGGAACCCTAGGGTTTATCTGGGCTACGGTGGTTCTTCTCGGCGGCTTCGCGATCACGCTCGACGGTTCCGATTTCTGGTTCATCACCGTTATTCTTTTGATCGAAGGTGCTAGAATCTTCAGCAGAAGTCACGAGCTCGAATGGCAGCACCAGTCCACGTGGACTGTCGCCGGTGTCGGAATCAGTAGCTTTCGCGCTCTCCGGTCGAGTTCCGCCTCTCTTCTCAGAAATCTAAAAGAAATCAGGTTTAATTTTGCATGATCAAACTGAGCTCGATCCAACTTGGGGTTTGATTTGATAAAAGTTGGTTTTTTTTCTCTGCAGTGAATCTATTTTCAAGCCACGATCGAGGGAAGCGACGAGACAAGACTGCGTTGTTCGAGAAACGACGTTGGAGACATGGAATAAATCAGACGTACCTCTCCTTCCATACGCGAGATGGTTCTTCATCTCCAGTACAGTGAGTAAGCTTCTTTACTGGCTCCAGCTTCTTTCTGCAACAGCCTGTGTGGCTCTGTCTTCTTACAAGCTTGTTAGACATAACTATGGAGATGTTCACAAAGGAGATACAGACAAGAGGAACAGACAGTCTGCTCTCAACATATTCTACTCTCTCGCCTTTGCCGAGGCGCTTTTGTTTCTTGCGGAGAAAGCTTATTGGGAGTGGCAAGTCAGTGTTTGTAATTTGCTTGAGAATGTGACAAGAGAGTGCGAGTTTGGGGTTACTGGTTTGGTCTCGATCAAAAGATTTTTCTATGATTCCTACTCAAAGTGCATCAATGGGAGTATATTTGATGGTTTGAAGATGGATATAGTGAGCTTTGGTATGGAACTCTTGGACTCAAACTCTTCTGATGAACAGCTCATTGGAGCGAGGATTCTCAGGCAGTTTTCAATGACTGAACGGTATTCGGAGGACACACTTGAGAAAATCGGAATCAACTTTCCCGTCATAGAAAGGTTTGGTCTTTAGTTACTGATTAAATTGTCAGATTTTACAGAGAAATGCAGCGAAAAAAAAATCTTATACTTTTAAGGTTTTTATAATCTGTAGGTTGGTGGAGATGTTGAACTGGAAAGATCTGCAAGAGGAAGAGATTAGGAGATCAGCCGCCGAGATACTATCGAAACTAGCTGGAAAAAAACAGAACTCCTTAAGAGTTGCTGGGATCCCTGGTGCAATGGAATCGATTTCATCGTTATTAGAGAACACAAGATCATCTGGTGAAGCTCCTGATGAGATTGGAGAGAAAAAGCTGTTCCATGAGCAGAATCTGCACTACGATTACTGGAGATTCAACAATTTGGGCCTCTTGATTTTGAAGAAGTTAGCCAGAGATCATGACAACTGTGGAAAACTCGGCAACACAAGAGGTCTTCTCCCGAAGATAATTGACTTCACACATGCGGACGAAATTCTGTTGAGGGATGAGAACGCAGACGTCTCAAGATCACAAGTTCTGACGCTGAAACGGTCACTGCAGCTGGTGAAAATGTTAGCCAGCACCACAGGGAACACAGGAAAGTGTCTCCGGAGAGAAATCTCTGAGATTGTATTCACAGTCAGCAACGTGAGGGATGTCCTGAGACACGGGGCAAGATACCCAAAGCTGCAGAAGCTCGGGATTGGGATATTGACCAACCTTGCGCTTGAGGCCGAAGCTCGGGAGAGAATTGGCGGAACAGGTGGTGTTCTGAAAGAGTTGTTCAACATTTTCTTTAAACGGGAAACACATGGGGGTGACGGATGTGTCAAGATCGCTGCAGGAGAAGCGATAGCGATGCTTGTGTTGGAGAGCAAGAGCAACTGCCTCCATGTCCTTAGGCTTGGGGTTATCGAAAGACTTGTGGAAGCACTTGAAGTTCCTTCAATCCGTGTGAACGCTGCAAGAGTGTTGAGAAACTTGTGCTTATATTCTGGAGACGAATGCTTTCATGACCTGAAGTTTGTGAAAGCAGCAGCACCAACTGTTAGTATTCTGATATACAATTTCGATTGAAATTTTACGTACAACTCAGTTACTAGTATATTGAGTAACGAATCTGGAAATTTTTGTTGCAGGTCTTGGGATCAATAACATCAGACGACAACAAACTGCAGGAAGTGATGGTGGGGCTAGCAGCACAAGTGTTTAGATTCATGAGTTCGGTAGAATCGAGCTTTGTATTCGTGGATTCAGGGATCAAAAGGAAGGAGCTGGCGTACTCATTGGTCTCAATTCTGAAAAAGCATGACAAGCCGGCGATTAAGGTTCCACGAATGAGGAGGTTTGTGATCGAACTGGTGATTTGGATGATGGAAGAGGATGTCGAGGATAGTGTAGCGGTGTTTCGAGAGTTGGGGCTGGAGAAGGAGCTTGTGAAGGTTCTAGAAACTACAGCTGAGCTCGAGAACTTTGATGTTTTCTCTGGCACTGTTGGACTTAGCCGCCATAGCAGAACGGTCCATTCTCTAGCCGAGCTAGCATTGAAAATTCTTGAGGATAAAACAATATATCTCAGTGCTCTGCATTAGAGCTGTAAATATGATTCATTGTTTTGTAAGAAGAATGAATAAACACTGTACAAATTTGATTCTTATGGAATATATTTTTGAATTCTACGAGGAAGGTCTAAACAGCTTCTTTTTATTGTCTCTCTTTTCCGGGAAAAGTTTCAGCCGGAAAATTTTCCCGGAGAAAAGGTTTTATATTTTGTCTAATTATCACTAGCTATTCTTTTCTTCATTTGATGAACAAAAGACAGCAAATAAGCAAAAAGAGGCTCGCGCGAAAGTAGAAGCTTTGGATTTGATTCTTTGCCCAAAGTTAAGGACAAAGTAAAGAACTAAAAACATTGCTTTCGGCTGAAGAAACTTCTGTTCCTCTGTACTGGATAAATACATATAAACACATGCAGAGATCTTGTGATCATCCCAAGACATAAACAGAGAAAAGGATCTGTCTGTTTTTCTTTATAGAAGTCTTTAATATTATTGTCGGAGAGCTCAGAGAATCTTGTTGGCATGGCTTCAGGGGGGTCAAAGTCGGCAGCTTTCATGCTTCTGATGCTGAATCTTGGTCTTTATTTTGTCGTCACCGTCATAGCTTCCTGGGCTGTTAATCATGGCATCGAGAGAACTCGCGAGTCCGGTAATTAACAAACTTAACCGCTTCTTAGACAATCATAAATCCAACGTTTTGTAATTCTGAATTTCATATATTTAATATTTTTGTGGTGTGGTTTTTGCAGCGGCGACTCTATCTCTTCCGGCTAAGATTTTCCCGATATACTTCCCGGTGGGGAACATGGCGACTGGTTTTTTCGTTATATTCTCGTTAATCGCCGGTGTCGTGGGAATGGCCACGTCACTCACCGGTATCCTCAATGTTCTTCAGTGGGACTCTCCGAATCTTCACTCCGCCGCAGCTTCCTCTCTCATCTCCTGGTCTCTCACTCTCCTTGCCATGGGGTACATTCACCATCCCGTTTATATTGACATTAAACCGGGTTTTAATCCGGTTCAATTTCTGTAGCGTAAATTATTTATTTTTGAGTTTGATGTTAACACAGATTGGCATGTAAAGAGATCAACATAGGCTGGACCGAAGCCAATCTAGTGAGCTTTTTTACTCTATTGTAATGATGCTAATATGCAATTTTTGTTTTTAAAATGGAGACTTTAATATGTTTTTGTGTGTTTGGCAGAGAACACTTGAAGTTATGACAATAATTGTAAGTGCCACTCAGTTGTTGTGCACCGGAGTTATTCACGTCGGAGTTGGAGAAACAGTCGCACAAGGGCCTCATGTTGGGAGAGTTTGAGTTTCAAGATGATTGGTTTGGTTGGTTTCTTCTTAAAAGTCCAGAGTTTAAGATCGTGTTATTGTGTGTTGTGTCTTCTGTGTTGATTCTTTTGTTCTTTCACCGTCTATTTTTCTATTATGTACCATGATTTATTATGTGAATGAAATTATACGAGCAAGAATTTTATTAGCAATGAAAAACAATGAAGATGATGAATTAATGCGAAGAATAAAACGAGATCGATAATGATAATATTACATTACATTTTAAGCTTCTACTTAAGCATCAAACGAGTTGATTCTCTAAACATGATCTGTATCTTCCCTACAAAAAACAAGACCCTAGTTCTGATCTGTTCTTTCACTTTCTCAGATCATTTACAACACCGACCATAAACACATACATAAGAGAACAAACATGTCATTCATCCATCACCAGAACTCAATGACCACAAGTCCAACTCCATCACCACCTCTTGCAGCGACCAAATGTTATCAATTAGAACGTCCAACAAGACTTCATCTTCTTCAAGGGTTAAAGCAAAAATACCTACAGCAACCATAAGACCACCAAAATGCTTTTAAAAATTTAAGATTCTTCAGACATAAATGAAGAAGATTGATCTTACATGGTCAAAGCTGAGCACATCATCTCTGCCAACATAGTTTCTTCCCACCCTCACGCATAATTTCATAAGCAAGCTTATACTTCTCTAGAGACGAAGTCCCAAACTCTATATACTTAGAAGCAGCTTCTCTCAAACTCCAAACCATCAAGGCCTTAAGGTCCTGAGCACTCACGCCTGAATTCATATCACGAACAAATCCAAACTCTGCGTTCTTGGTCCATCGGTGCAGTATATACTGAGATGGTAGCTCTCTTACGTCCAAGAGATTAAACACTTTCAAGATATGTCTACATAGAATTCCTTCGTGCTCAAACATTTGACAGCTGCAACTCGAATTAAGATCCGACGCACTGAATGTCACAGCGTGTTTCTCACTCTCGTTCCCGCATTTCCTCACCAGGAATCTACTCATTGCTCCTTCTTCATAAGTCTTTAAACAAAGGTAATTGTATGACTGGACTAGTTCGTTCTGGAAGACTCTGAAGATTGTTAGCGTGAAGAGTCTTCTGCATTGTTCTTCCACGGGTTCTTTTGTCTGAAGAAAAGGTTGTAGGTTGTAAGAATTAAAATCCTCTTTTCTTTCTTCTTCTCGTCTTTGCTCGAGAGCTTGTTCATACCGAGAAATGAATTCTCGGAGAGGCGTTAGAGCATCGAGCGAAGCACCAAAGAAGGGCTCAATAGTTCCGTTCATTGGGATTCCTGCAAAGAAACTTGCTCTTAGGTACACGGGGACCCAATTCTCGCGTTGTTCGTAGATTTCTCTGAGCCAAATGTTGTCTTTAAGACCGTATTTGTTGATGTGAGCATTCCAAACTGAGTCAAACTCGACCGTTGTCTGAGTCTGGTATATACATTTCTCATATTCGAACTTAAATTCACTCGGAAACGGTCTGAGATTTTCCAACTCTTTTTCCCTGATTTGCCAAGCTGAGTACCGATGATGTGCCCCGGGAAAGACTTGGACCAAAGCTTGTTGCATAGGTAAATCTTGATCAGCGACAATGGATTTTGGACGACGACCCGACATGGCACGAAGCCATGTTTGGAATAACCATGAGAAAGACTCCTTAGATTCGTCAGCAACCATGGCACAACCGAGAAGGACAGGTTGCTTGTGATGGTTAAAACCGATGAAAGTAGCAAAAGGAACAGAGTAGTTTCCTTTTCTGTATGAAGTATCAAAAACAATGGAATCACCAAACTGACTGCAAGCAAATCTTGCTCGGCTATCTGCCCAGAAAATGTTCATACAGCTTCCATTATTGACATCCAATTCGACGGCGTAAAAGAATCCCATGTCTTCGGTTTGTCTAGACTGAAAATAATCAAGAAGCAGCAGATACCATTCTTTACTAATGCTGTTTTCTCGGGTTTTCTTGATGTGGTTGTTGCTGAAGTCGTTTAGCTCAATAAGATCAACTGAATCCAATCCTCCTGTCACACTCACATCATCTGTTATCTTTTTCATACCGGCGTCATTTTTCTTTTCTGGTTCGAGCTCGTGATTATGTTCTTTATTGAGACGGTCGACGATCCAACCACCAGAGTCTTGTTTCTTGATCCTCATGTAAGCTCCACAACCCATTCTTGAAGGATGCTGAAACCCTTCTCTCGAACAAACAAACCGTCTTGATGTGATCGAACCATCGACTTTGGATCGAAACAACTGACCTATCCTAACTCTAAACCCAACAACTTCCGCATACGCCTGATAAAACTGGCAAGCTTCATTAGCCGAACCAAATTCCAACCCTGCACACGGCTCAGTACCAACAACCGCTTTAGGCTGCTGCTGCGTTTGATGATGATCGTCTCTCTCTTCTCCTTCACCACCACCAGTTTTGAAGCGTTTAAAACCAACCGGGCAGGAGCGTTGTTCTCTATCAGACTCATCAACAACTTTCATTTTGGGTCTATGTGGGTTAACAGTTACACATAGCTTTGTAGGAGCAGGAGCTCTTGAAGGACGAGGAGTTGTCTCCTCAACATGAGCTTCACCTCCAAGCTCATGATTATGCTCTTTCTGGATTTGGTCAAGAACCCATTTCCCAGTATCCCGTCTGCGCACACGAATGAACGCACTGCAACCAGTTCTCGAACTCAGCTGAAAACCTTCCTTTGAGCAAACAAACCTTCTCGACGAAACCGTACCATCAGTTCTTGATCTATATAACTGACCAGTCCTAACCTTAAAACCCGTTCGGGCTGCGTAAGCGTTATAATACTCACAAGCTTCTTCTGCAGTGTCGAATTCTAGACCCACGCAAGGTTCGACTCCAGAGCCTCCTTCTTCGTCTCCACTTATGCCGTTGTTGTGATGCAATATCTTTTCAGGATATGCTTTAGCAACCATGTTGTACAAACTGGTATAGCCTCAGTATCTGCACTGCAAATTGAAGAAGAAAAAACACACAAAAGAGTTAATCAAAATCCCACCAATTCACTAAAACATTACAAATTATCCTCCTTTGTAAACACATAACGAAGTACGCAAGTATACACTCATCGAATTGAAGCTAAACAACACAAGAAGCGGAAAAAAAAAATGAAATTTGGGGGTGGGGGTGGAAAAACCCAAATCAGCCACAGTAATTTCCCCAAAAAGTTTACCTCTTTATTCCTCCGTCGAAGCAGCCAAAGACCACCGAATTAGTAAGGGGGCGGAGATTACGAGAGGACGCTCGAAACTCTCATCTAAGTGCTGACTGAAACTCACTTTGAGGCTTCATTTCTTGGACCGTCCACATTCTCTTTGGGCGGGAAGCCGATGGTCGTAAGAACAAATTAATTAGGAATTTTGGTGAAGACGAATAGACGATAGATACAGACACGGAGAGAGAAGAAGAAGCAAAGGAAGCTCCTTTTTTATCCGTCAATTGACCCTTTTTATTTTTGTTTATTTTTAAAACAAGACCAATTACTCCACAAATAAATTGACAAAACATATCTGATGATGTAATAGATTTTTACTATTTAGTTATATCATTAACTCCAAAGTCTAAAACCTTTCATCACCTAGATGATAGAAAATCCAAATTAAATTGGGGATCAGAATCTAGGGTACCGGCGAAAGTATTCAAATTCTTCTCCCGGAATAACAACTAAACCTCGTCTCTACGATTTGCATCTGTTTACTTGGGGCTTGAATAAGAGTTTAGCGATACCCGATGAGTAGAGGTCAGTCGTATTTGATCAGCCTCTTTAGAAACCGAACTCGACAAAACTCTAATACTCAAATTCGGAGTCTTTATGTTGAGTCTCGGGATAATGAATCCAAGCCCGAGCAGCAGAAATCGGCTGTGAGTTATTCGGAGATGGCTAAAACTGTCAATAGGATCATGAGAGAGAGACAGAGATGGCAGCAAACTCTGGTATCTGATTTTCCCTCATTTGATTTCGCAGATCCTTTGTTTTTCCGAGAACTGTTGAAATCTCAGAACAATGTTCTGTTTTCTTTGGGGTTCTTTCGATGGGTGTGTTCGAACTATGATTACACACCTGATCCTGTTTCTTTAAACCTTCTCTTTGGTGCCCTTTTGGATGGAAAAGCCGTAAAAGCTTCTAAATGTTTTCTCGATACCACTGGTTTTAACCCAGAGCCCACGTTATTAGAGCAATACATGAAGTGTCTTAGTGAAGAAGGTTTGGTAGAGGAAGCTATTGAAGTGTATTATGTACTAAAAGAAAAGGGAATTACTCCTTCAATCGCAACTTGCAATTCTGTTTTATTAGGTTGCTTAAAAGCGAGGAAACTCGATCGTTTATGGGAACTTCAAAAGGAAATGATAGAATCTGAGATTGATCATGAGAGGATTCGGTGTTTGATTCAAGCTTTGTGCGATGGTGGGGAGGTTAGAGAAGGCTATGAGCTTCTGAAGCAGGGTTTGAAACAAGGCCTTTATCCAGGACATGATGTGTATGCCAAATTGATATCTGGGTTCTGTAAGATTGAGAACTATGCTTGTATGTCGGAGATTCTCCATACAATGATAGCGTGGAACCATTCCCCCAATATCTATACGTATCAGGAGATTATGAACGGGTTGTGTAAGAATAAGAAGCTGCTCGAGGCTTATAGCATATTCAACAACCTGAAAGAGAAAGGCTATGCACCTGACAGAGTTGTGTATACCACAATGATCCGTGGGTTCTGTGAGATGGGCTGGTTAGGGAGTGCAAGGAAGCTATGGTTTGAGATGATAAATAAAGGCTATGCACCTGACAGAGTTGTGTATACCACAATGATCCGTGGGTTCTGTGAGATGGGCTGGTTAGGGAGTGCAAGGAAGCTATGGTTTGAGATGATAAATAAAGGGATGCGACCAAACGAGGTTGCTTACAATGATATGATTCACGGGTACTTAAGAAGAGGCGAATTTCTACTTGCTGAAAAACTCTACAGTGAGATGATCAAGAAAGGCTATGGAGAAACAACGGTAAGCTGCAACACAGTGATCACGGGTTACTGCTCACATGGGAAATCAGACATAGCATTCGAGGTTTTCAAGAAAATGTCTGGAACTGGAATTACACCGGACGCAATCACGTACAACGCTTTGATTCAAGGATTTTGCAAGGAAAATAAGGTTGAGAAAGGAATAAAACTATTTCAGGAGCTTAAGGCCTTGGGTCTGAAGGCTTCTGGTGTCACGTATAATGTACTCCCAACAGATGAGAAATTTGAAAATGTCTGAATCTGTTGCAACATCTTTAAATGAGATTCTAGAGATTGCTTGAAAGAAGATGAGTTTTGTTGACGGTCTTGTGTGACTCTAGTACTGTAACATTAGGTTGATTTATCAGCAAAAAGATTGATTCCATTTTTTTGGCAGATATGCATCTCTAAACATTCTCTCTTAGGTAATAAACAAAAAGAGTTGATCCATTTCTAAGATTATACACAGAAGCACAAGCTCTATATAAAAGATATCAGAAGGGAACAGTGTTACAGTCTTTAAATAAGAGACAAGTCATAAATCCGAACAACTCAGCGATAAAAAAGAAACCAAAAGTTACATTGCCACACTCTTTGGAAAACCAGCAGTTTCATGTTAGACAACACAGTTATGCAACTTCGACTCAAGAGTTCACTAGAAGCTTCTTTTGCAGGACTCAGAATTATAGAATGGAACAGAGAGAGATGAAGAGGCAAACAATATTTAAAGTTCAAGGTTTTGTAGGCCAGCCATTTTTTGGATCTCCTCGATGATCAGTTCCTTTTCCTCTTCGAATTGATCATCTTCAGAACCTATGTAAGATTTTTAAGTAATGGAGAGAATATAGTTTAGAAGATAATGCTTATGCAATTAGTATTGAGATAGTTTGAATGATACCTTTACCAGGGGAAAGATTGTGAAGGAGTTCAAGTAATTTCTCATGGTTTCTTGCCAAAATGATCTTCACTTCTTGCGGCTTATTAGGATTCGCAACAAATATCTGTAAGCACACAAACAAATGCAGATTCAAAATCTAATCGTAACTTTATCCTCGGAGACACCTATTTACAGTTGTTACCAAACAAAATGCGGTTTAACTAAGAGATATATTACCTTGAATATATGGAAGGCTGATATTTGAATATTCTTGCTCGAGTCCTACTCAAATGAACATGAACCGTAAATCTTTGAGTTTGTGAGATTTAACCGCCATATAAGAGAGATGAAACCACACTAATCACTGACCTTCAAAAGTGTCATTATGACTTTCAAATAACGAACTTCTAAGATAAATTTCTTCATTACGTGGGAATTTGGAGGCTCCAATAGGAAATCCGAGAGAAGCTAAATCAACCAGGATTAGTTTCATTGTCAAATAGCTGTTTAAGAGGTAATATACCACCAAAACTAAAAAGATTTGTAGCGGAGAGAACCTTCAGTGACTGCCTTCTTGTCACATAATTTGAAGATGTCAAAAGTCTTTCATAAACATCGAAGAACTGAAACAACCATTTATATTCAGTCAGCTAAAGGAGAAGAAGCTTATCATAATGTATAATGGTTCTGAATCAAACCTCACTGTAATGAGAGGTGAGAAATTCGGAGACGACTGAGTCATGTTTTGTGAGAAGATCCTGCGAGAGATGTAAGATAGTGTGATAAATAAATATGCAAAATAGGAATCACCTTGAATGTTGAAAATAGTGAATAAATCACCTTGAATGTTGAAAATGCATCAGAAGCAACATCAAAGTTTGGCAATTCCACAAACTTGAAGAATAACTCAAAGCAGGCAGACTCTAAAATGTACCTGAAAAGGCACTACAAAAATTTAACCGAGTGAAACAATAAAATCTCAACCATTGCTTGTCAGTGAACTCATTAAAATAGCTTTGGAATCACATCCAAAACCTTGAAAAGAAACAGCAAGATATTGGGTTTGTCTTACTTAGCTAAACTTGGGAATTTAATGCATTCCCTAAGCATACTTCCACAATGCAAAGCAATCTCCTTGTTGTCATAGCTGCTCATAAACAATGAAGTTTCGGTTATGACTCAAGAGGTAAGTGTTCAAATCAACTACGGAAAATTGCAGCTAGATAAAACAAAATAAGATTAAAAACAGATATTTACAATATTTACCACACAACCAAAGAGTCGAGCAACTCGAAATGGTCTTCAAAGTATTGAACACAGCAATAAGTCTCGCCCACTTTTTGCTTTAACAAGATAGACCAGCAATGCAGTAAATCTTTCCTTGTCTGAAAACATTATTATTCGGCGGGTTTGTAACGGATTCTATATTAACACACACAAAGTGAAAAAGTTTGAAATTTCTTACTTACTTCCCATCCCAAAATGTGTAGCTTATGAATCACAAGAGAGATAACATCTTCTTTACAAATCTCTAATGCTAACTGTACAGCTTGATCAGCATTTGGTTCAGTCTCACCATCTCCAGAAAGAATACTTCTCAGAGAAGAAAAATTCTTCTCAACTTCTTCCAGAGCCTAACAAGAAAATATTACCATTTAAGATAACACCATACCACACTAAAAGGAAACTTCAATAGACAAACTGGCTTTGGCCACAAATCCCAAATAACCAAAACGCAAAATTTTAGCTACAAGCCAATGATCTTCAGCGAATCAGGTGAGAGAGACAACCTCAATCAAACCAAATCAGTTAAACCCATATCGAAAAATTAGTTATTAGGCATAAAGGTCTAAGCTTTTAATGGAGAATTAAGAGAGAGAACCTTCTCAAGGGCTTTAACTTCGACGACGGTCTTTGTATCGAGAGCCATAAGACTGTCTCTGATTGCCTTAACGACATCTTGAGGCGTTTTAGGCCTCGATGGCTTGAAGAATGAGAAGGACATGAGATCAGGTTCGGATTCTGAGCTCAGCGACGGAATCGTGGATCAAAAGCTCATAGCTATGAAAAACCAAACAGAAGAAAAAAAGGGCAACACTTCGCTTCTTCTTGCCTCTCGCTTCAAGCAGATCGTCTAATCAAATCGTATGCGCATTTTTTTCTTTACAATTACGATGTGACAAATTTGACCAAACGAAATATGAATAAATGCCATTAAAATTCGCAACTTTATTGTTTAACGAAAGCAAGCCAAAGCCTATGATATGTCAAACAACTTTTCACTTCCCAACTTCTAATCTTTCTAAATTAATTGTGAAATTTTCGTCCACTAATTGGCAATGGTTTATCGGATAATGAACTTAATTAAAATCATTGGAATTAGTAATGGCATGAGAACAGATTTAAATAAAAAGAAAGCTTCTCATTTAGACAAAAACATTTAAGGAATAAGATATTCTTGTTAAAACTAACATAATATCAATGTAGAATGTGACGAGTAGAATTGGTAAAAGAGCTGTTCCCAATGGACGCAATAGACTACATATTTTTTAATGGGCCCAACAAAGCCCAACTAGTATGAGCGAGCAGCAAGTATTGAAAGAACAATGATTTTATATACTTCTGCTATTTCTATGCAATTTTCAGTCACACAAATCTCTATTGATGTTATTTTTTGTTCTGTATATAAGTCTAATAAATAAAATAAAGAAAATCTACCACTCTTTTAAGTCTATCTTTTGAATTTTAATACTTTTATTGCTTACTGATTCTATCATCTTATGTTATAAAACTAAGTGGAATAAAAAATACATATTAACATTATTGAACAAGTCTGAAGTTTTTGTTTTCACTAGTCTTTTTGGTTAATAGGTTGTTTTCAGTTAAAGAACATATCATTTTTAAGTAGTTATGAATGAATATACACACAGATTGTAGTGCAATAAGTATTTGAGCCATACGTTACATAATAGTAAACATGTAAGTCACAAGTAAGCTTCTTCCACACATATTAAACCTAATATATATAAACGTCTGTAAATCCACCATATTGATTAGACCATATATAGGTAGGGTTATGATTTATGTGCCATAAAAGAGTTAAAAGAAAGAAAAAAAAAAAAAAACTGAAATCCAAAAAACCAAACATATGTGTTGATAGCATAGGAGTTAGGGGTTTGGATATGGAGACAGTGTCATATCTATGTGCTCCTTCCTTCCCTATCAAACTCTTCATTTTCCAACCCAACATCATCATCATCCTATCTTCCTTCTTCACCTCTCTTCCATAAACTCTGAATTTATATTTTGGATATATATAGAAAATAACTTTTCTTAACAAGGTTTATGACGGATATTAATCTGGATTTTGATAAATCTAATAATGATAATGTGTTTTATAGTAACAAATTCGCATGTTTGTTTTTGGTGTTTTTTTTTTATAACTCAGAGTAAATTTCAGATCTATGGAAGGTTGAAACTAATTCTTAGAGGAAATGCAGCCCACGGATAAATCTTTTATCTGGATATGCAAATGGGCCGAAAGCAAAGACACATATCCGTGTGGTGTCCAAAGCAATGTATTTTTATTTTGCATAGTAAGTAGATCAAACTTAAAGCGTGTTGGCATCTCAAATCCGTTTCTTTAACACTTGACCACAAGGTCTCGGACTTGTTTTTGGTATTTCTATACGATTCTTTAACTCCCAAGTTTGGGTCCACATTCACAAGACATTGTAATTGTCGTTACTATAGGTCTTAGTAGGATAATCATCACCTACTATAATATATGGTATAAGTTACAATAAACATATGAATGAGTTAGGGAGACATGGTCAAAAGCAAATGAATGAACCCACAAGTGAAAGGTTATATAAATATTCTATAACATTTCTCACAAAAAAAAAAGAAGTAATTGCGAGCTATGGATACATGAATAGGTTATAATCGAGTAATATGCAGCAACCCACCCAGACTTTGTTTTTTTAATAACCAATATAATAAACAACTTGTTTGTTATTAGTCAATGCATAATATATAATTTTTAGAGTTCCAAGAAGTTCACGAATCCTCCCGTTAGGAGCACTCGTCATTGCAGAATTCAAAGTGGATACCATATACTTTATGTTTGGACAATAACCGAAGCAGGATTAACAGTTCAATAATGTTAGTTTACTTAAATTAATGAAGAAGCTATAGAAGCAAATAGTGTGGAGTGTGGGGAAAATGAATCTAAAGTACTAGACTGTACAAAAAAAAGAGAGAATAATCAGATAGCTTTTGAAGAGGACAGAGGGTTCGGGAAGAGGGAACATGATGGCCTCCATGCTTCACTCTTCTCTCATCATCAGCTATGTTATAGAGACTGAACCAAATCTCTTGAAAGTCTCTTCATTACAAAAGTGTCGCATTTAATAATAATGTCATGTTGGATTTGCACAACATGACAAACAGATGACGCATGCTTACGCCAGCACGTCTCATTATTGTCCAAACTACTCAACTTTACAACAGTACAAGAGATGACGATGTACTTGTGTTTGTAGACTCTACGGCTTTTGAAATTATAAGAAGCATTCCTTGTGGTTCAGCAATTGTATTAAGATTCAACCAAACATCATTATGATGATGCGATGTAATTAATCAAAATTGACAAAAATATAGTTGTAGTCATATAGAATATTGGTGGTCCTAGAAACTTAATTAGCAGAAAAACAAGGGTCTAAATAATAGAAATTAAAGGATTTAAATAATGGAGTAAGTGTTGGTCCAGGAGTCGAAAGTATAATGCATGCATGTATTAGTCCTTTCAATGGAATGATGCTTGCGTGGAGAAACCATAAGGGTCCATTAGATTTGTTTTCTTCTTATTATATAAATTCTAAACATGTTTAATATAAAGAAAAAACATAACATAAGAGGCACGGGGAATGATTTCCATCGAATTATAAATTGCCTCACATATATGTATCATACAAAAATGAAAAGAAAAAAAATATCATTATATTATATTATATTATATTATATATTAATATAGAAACAAGAGTATCGAGATTGATTGTGGATTTGGTTTTTGCGCTCGAGGCATGCACATCTTATATACGCATCGATCGTCTCCTTTCTCCACATGCGTTTCTCTTTTTCCACCTTCCTTCAAGACTAATATAATTACTCCAAGAAACTTATTCATTTATATAGCTTCACTTGATTGAAGTTATGGGAGTAATTTTGAAGTATGATCCACTCGAATTGCCCATGTTTCAGACTAAAGATCTGAACAAGATATATATATATGGTGCTTATAATATATTATATAAGCAGAAAAGGAAAGGATAATTGGAAGCAGAACATGAGATAGTGATGAATTAAGAAATGGTGTGTGAAAGTGAGTGGGCCTCTTTGGTTAATTATATTTTTGGATATAAGCTTTGTGTACGCATGATACAGTAGCACTCAATTTATCCTCATTAGTCTCTTCTTTCCCCCTACTCTCATTTTATTATGTGCTCCAATTTTTATTAAACAAGTTTCTAGCAAACATTCTATAAAATTATTAGTTTTTGATTTAAATATTAGATTGTCAGAATTTATCATAGTATCTCTTGGTAACTCCGATTGTTTGTAAGCAAAGCTATGTTATACTTATAAACATGTAGATATGTATTTTTTATACTATATAGTTTTCAATCCAATCATGCTAAACCATCCGAAGTTACTTCTGAAAACTGAATATACTTTTAATTAAATAATCCTTTGTTTTATATAAAAGGCCCACTACATAAATGTTCATCCTTTTTTTCAGTTTGGTAAAGTATAGCTCACAAGTGGAAAAAAGAAATAACTTTATGATTTGATGTCTTAACTCCACCTTGAACAACGTTCGAACCTAAATTTTGGGCCTTATTGTTAATTGTTTTTTTTAGTTTATAATATCTCTAATTACAAAATACATTAATTATAATTTCAATAAAATAAAGTATAGAACTAATTTTTCAAACCTATATTTTACTTTATAACTATGCTGTTTCGGCAGCCAAACATAAAAGTTAGGTATATCTTGGCTATAATTGGTAACATTTTTTAGCTAACTCAGCTATATTCCACCCATTCCACAATTCAATTATTACCATTTGACAAATACAATAATTTCATAATTCCACAACTTTTCTTATTATTATATAATTTTCATTAATATTTAAATAAAATAGAATTAATTATAAATAACAAATTAAGTCGTGTATCTCGTGTTAAATATAAACATTCTAGATTCGTGTAGATATAGATCAGATTTTTTTAAGTTTTCAGGTTTTTGATTTCACTTACTTAACACCTATTCGAACATATTTTTTTGATTGAGCTTGATTTAATATAACTCGAGTATGGTTCGATTGTGGTAATTTGTTAAGGATCCGAATTTATTCGAATATCCATCTAATTTGGTTTTGATCAGGTTCAGATTTATGTATTTTTTTTCTTTTAAAATCACAACAAATTAATATTTAATAAAAAGTCTAACAAAATTCAAAATTTAAATAAAAATTTGAATATTTTGGATTTTTTGTTACTTCGTTCCAAAATGAATAAAAATATAATCAAATTTATATTTATATTTATAATTTTTTTATATTTAAATATTAAATTTTTAATAAAACAATAAGTTTTAGTTATATAATTGTATTTTATGTATTTTGCATAATCATTCAGTTTTTGGTATGACTTAAATTCGGATTTAGGTTTTTAAATATATGAATCTAGGTTCTATCTGAATATCTAATCAAATCCAATTCGGTTTGATATATTTTATTTTATATTAATTTTACTTGGTATTTTAGGTTTAGGTATTTAAACAAATATATATTAACCAAAATATTATAGAGGTTTAATTTTTATATAATATTATTGATTATTATTTAATTTTTATGTATTAGTTAAATATTTTAAGAGTTTTTTTTAAAAATAAGTTGTTTTATGGGGTATAATATTATTCATTTTCTTACTAAACTAATATATTAAATCTACGAAATTCAGCCAGATTACTCTGTTACCATTTGATTTTAACTTATTTAGCTAGATTTCACTAAAAAATAAAATAAAAATTTAATCAAATTCCACATTCAGTCAAATTCAATTGTTATCATTTACATCCCTTGTTACATCAATCAAAAGATTTTCTTTCTATTATTTCTTACATTTCTCTTAAGTTTATCAAATTGGACTTTTCATATAAAAAAAAGTTGATCAAAAAGAACAAAAAAATATAACACATAAGTTTATCAAAAAAAAAAACAACAGAGCTACAACAAACGTACCAAACATAAGCGTAGTTGTCACCCAGAGGAGTGACTTATGTGGGGCCGGCATGATCACATGTCACTGTCTTAAGAAATCAGACTTGTAAGTTTGTAGGCCCCACCTTCCGTCTTTTGCTCTTGATTTAGGGCACATGTCCAATGATGCTGTAAGATTCTCACTCTTTTGTGGGGCCCTATTGTCCACGTCGGCTATTCCATCCAAATTGTTGGCCTCACTCCCATATAGTTTGAGAAGAAGCCTCGTATCTATCCAATGATATGTATTGTTGCAACTTTCGAGTCTTTTGGAGATAATTTTTTTTACTTTGTTCTCGAATTTTCAACTTATATTGTATGTTGTTTCAAAAACATATATATTAAGAAAATAAATTATGTAAAATAAAATTTTTTTTCAAAATACTTCAATTCAATTCTGTTGATTGTGATATTATGTCTTCTCAACTTTTTTGACCAAACTTTTTTTTTAATTATTGTTATATTTAAAATTAAATATTTGCATAGATATGTGAGAAAAATAAATAAAATAGAACAAAAACAAAGTTTTAAAACAACTTACAATTTGGAACAGAGGGAATAAAATTTTATTTAAAACAGAAAAAAGAGTGATAAGATATGAGAATGACAGATAAACAAATTCGATTATATAAGCTTATTTCATTACGAATCATCTTGTCTCTTACTTGCAAACCATCACCAAGATTATCTTGAAATTAAGGCAAATCTTTTATTTCGATGAAAGATTAAATTTTGTCAAAAAATTTTGTTTTGAATAATCTATATAATTAAAGTAATTAATAAAAAAATGAAAACGAAAACTCATAATCAACAAACGTAGTTAGTATGATGATTATTTGTTTTTAAATTGAAGTAGTTTCAAAATTAAAACTAACCAACTAGATTAGGTGTTAGTATGATGATTATTTGTTTTTCTTCTTTTTTGCTTGTTAAAGTTCTGGTGTTTATTTGTTAATACCTAGCTAGAACTCAAAATTCGGAAATGCAACTAAAACAAATATGGATTTCACACTTATTTTTATAATTTAAAATCTTTAGGTTTTTATTGGTGGTTCAATATATAAAGTTGCATAGAGAAGAAAACATTAAAGAGAGATCAAAGGAAAATATGGCACGCTGCATTGGAAAAAAAGAGATAGATTTTGTAGTGAATAAATTGTTTTTTTTTTATTATTGTATTATATATGTAAGGTTTAATTGAGTCACGTGGTAAAATTATATAATGGATATGCCTGGTTGACCTTTTTTTGTTTATATGAATAGAGCCGTGTATGATACAATGTCTTCGAATTTTAAATGTATTGCCCCAAGCACTTTCACTAACTCACTTTTCAAAGCTAACATGATCTCTGTTTACTCCAAACATCTAAAAACCTTGTATGCTAAAATAACTATTTTGACCCAAAAAAAGGTTCTTCCATATAAAAAGGTTCTTCAAATTTTGATTATTGTATAACTAAGATATGGGTGGAATATTCTTTATATATATATATATATATATGTATATATGAATAAATAGTAAAAGTAATTAAGTGAGTAAAAGATTAATAAATAAGGATGTGTGGAAGTAGGAGTGATGGAAGAGACAAGTGAGAGAGAAGATTGGTGGGTGCGCGTGCTCCTCTCTCTCTCTTGTGCGATTGTGGTCATATTGCTTACTGCTCTCTTACCCCTAAACCATTTCTCTCTTCTTTTTTTGTCTTTCTATATTTACTCATTTTGATCTAATCATAATCATTAATTAATTTGATTTTCAGTTGTGGTCTAATTAATTTGATTTTCAGGTTTTAGGGAAGAGTTTTGGCTATTGATCAGACTTTATCGATCTAATTGTTTACAAAAATAAAATTATTTGATTTTCATTTTCTTCTAAACTTATACTTTTACGCATTTACATTGAAATTTTAATATTTTTTGTAAAAAAAATGTCATGTTTTTGTACACAATTTGAATATATATTAAATATTTTTATTGACAAGTTTCTGTTTGATGGATTATCATAATTGTACAACTAAATAAAAACTGAATCAATCGTTTATATAGTTTTATACTATTATGCAGTGTCATTTATAACTTTGGTAATTTGGAGAAAACAATCTTAAATTAAAAGGTAAGTATACTATCTATAGTAATGTGGAAGAAGTTTTAAGCATTACATCAATCGATTATTTTTCCTTTTTAGTATCTCTATAAGTTATATATTGACATATTATCTGGTACCAATTCCTTTTCACCTATAAAATATAGTATTAGTGACTATCGTAATTATCGTCATAAGTTAGTTTTAACAAATTAAATGGAACCATTGATCAACAAGAATACAAGATTGTTAAGGGGCTTGTGGTCAAACAGCAAGGGTCTGAAATTTTAAAGAATTCGCATGTTTAATTTTTTTACTTTACAAAACTAAAACATATTTTTCTAGTAGTTTCTACACGGATATTGAGTTCATGCTTTTGGCTCATTGAATACTCGGAAGTGATGGTCTATCTGTAGACTGCACCACCCTAAAAGAATAGTTCAAGTTGTTCTTCTCATAAGGTTTGAGAACTCCTGAATTACAAAAAAACAAGAATACATTCAAATTCTTATATCAATGTTTTGGTAGTACTTCAAGAAATACGTGCAAGTTCAAAAATGAATGGTTGACTTTGGTATTAATAGAATTGGAGTCAACAAAGAGTAAGATACTAGATTTGTAGGTGAATTCCTTAGCACTAGCAGTTCACAAGTACAAAACATATTATTAGACCACAGCCAAGTACTTATGTTTAGTGCTCCCTCTATATATCTATTGTTGTTTATAATTGTTTTTGATTCAAATGTTGGTCTCGGTTCTTTTGTTATTTATCTGTTTGAGATCACTAATCAAAAGTTAAAGCAGTAATGTTTTCAAAGAAAAGCCTAAACACTTGGTTTGTACTTATATACCAAACGATACAAAAAAAAAGCCTCATATTATCGTTGTGTTTAAGAGCATCTCCAACCCATTACTCTATTTTTCACTCTATTATAGAGTAACTCTATTTTAGAGTTGGGTTTTACTCCAACCCATCCTTCTATTTTTTACTCTATAAAAGAATATTCCAAATATATTTCATTCTCATTTTAAAACTAATTGTCAATTGTATCATATATTTGTAAAATTTACAAAATGACCTCAATTCTTTATATTCTTGAAAAATAATAAAACTTCATAATATTATTTAAATAAAATATTTATTACATAACTAAAATAGCATTACATCATAAAATATTAAAACATTACATAATTTTGGTTCAATTATT
>WJSH01004449.1:151278-215154 GCA_009757365.2 Lepidium campestre
ATCCCAATGTGACAGTGTTATACATACATATATATATAGTCTAAAATTGTTTCTAGTTTTTTTATCAATCGTATAAAGCCTTTGATAATCAAATTTAACTATGATCAAGCACAGTTACGTCTGCTAAATTTGAGCCATCTTAGCTCTTGATTAACAACAACACATTGTTGACGGCAAGTTAAAAGTAAAAAAGCTTTACCTTAATACTATATTCGTAGAAATAAGAAGACGTGCAAGATTCATGCTTTAAAGTACAAACATACATATAAAAATACACATAGCTGCAATCATATTTTTGCAACTCTAACCCCATATATTTATTTACTGGATGAATTATTTGACTTAAAGCATAATTTTACTTGATCTTGATTACTCAACAAGACTTGACGACAAAAATAACAAGCCTCAAGCGTCTATACAAACAAGGAATATATATATATATATATATATTTGTTCAACTTTATTAATTGAAGTTTTTTGGTGATGATAATTAAGGAGATGGATATGACCAAACTGAGTTGTGGTCAAATGAATAGAGAGGTAAATGGTGAATGATTCTTATTAAGGCAATTACAAAATGGAGTCTACTACTTATGATTCAAACTTTAGTAAGGTCACTCTAAAGTAAGCCCCCAACAAAATCATCTTCAAATTAGCACACGATTTATCATTTCTCTTTCCAACCAAAAAAGACCAGCTTCCTGCTTCAATCCAATTATTCTTTCTTTTCGTTATCTTTTAAAGTATTCTATTTCAATTTTTCCTCTCTTCTTGGCATACATATCAGGCCGTCGTTTTTATAAATAGAACCTATATATTTTATTGAAAACGATCGATCATCTATATGCAAGTGGATCATATAACATAAAACATTATTCTTTAGATAAGACACTTCGTATTAATTTTAACTTGGTAATCTTATTATGTGCATTAGCGATTGTTTGAGACACAAGCCACTTAAGTTGATGTTTCTTGCAGACACTTGTTCCACTGCCATTCAAGATCTTTTGTGTCTTGTCCACCATATGTTACATAAAAAAGATATATTATATAATATGGGCTAAGTAAAGACGGGTCCTTTATTTTGGCATGATGATGAGTGTGATACGTAGCGGGTGATTGGAACCAACATACGAGTGGCTAATTACCAACTTAATTCATGCAATTTGAGCTATTATCCCATTAATTATATTAGTATCAACTCAAAAATCTTAGCGATTTATGTCAACTTTTGTTTCTCAACTATCAACTAATGTCATCAAATCCCAATCGCAATTCTGTAGTTTAAGTGACCCAAATCAAATGATTTTCAGGATTATATAGTGTTCTTGTTCTGTAGTTAAACCTAGATTCTTGGTACTAATTATGTCGTTCTGTTTGATCTACCTATTTTCCTTAGACAAATATTTGTATTTTTCAATGATTTTTGCAATTTCTGCAATATATATCATCTAACAGAAAATGAAGAAGAACAAGAACAAATATTAACGAAAATATATAAAATGGAACAATCATAAATCCAAATTTGCGTACGCAAAACCCATAAATCTCCCTCTCATTACAAAACAAAACGAAACAGAACAGAATCAGAAAAACAGTAACTAGATCATAGATACATACAAAACCACAAACTCTCATCATCTTTCTCGTTTCATTATGTCTGCAATCATGATTCTTGGTCTCTTAACCCGCATGCTCCTCCTTCTCTATCCTCCGAAACCTCTCCTATAAATATCACTTCTCTCCCACTAATCACCACTACCTCTCTCTCTTCTCTCTCTAATCTCTACACACACACACAACACCAACAAACTCATTCCTCCTCTGCTTTGTTCTTGCAACTTCCTCTGTTCTATTCCTAACATCTTCTTCTGATCTTTACAATGGCAGTGTCTGGTTTCGAGGGTTTCGAGAAAAGACTCGAACTTCGATTCTTCAATTCAATCACAAATAACCCTATGGGATTACGTCTAATCGACTTCGAATCTCTAGACCAAGTCTTAAACGAAGTACAGTGCACGGTGGTCTCTGCCGTAGCGAATCGTAGCTTCGATGCTTACGTCCTCTCCGAGTCAAGCCTCTTCGTCTATCCAACCAAAATTATAATCAAAACATGTGGCACTACACAACTTCTCAAATCAATCCGACCATTGATACATCTCGCACGTAATCTCGGCCTCACGTTACGCGTGTGTCGCTACTCACGCGGCAGCTTCATCTTCCCCAAATCACAACCTTTCCCTTACACAAGCTTCAAAGACGAAGTCATCGTGGTCGAAGAAAGCCTCCCTAAATCTCTTTGTTACCGTAAAGCCTCTGTTATGACACCTTCTAATAACCCTTCACGTGCTTGGCACGTGTTTACCGCGAGTGCTGACGTGGAATCCGACGAGCCAGTTGTTGTAGTTGAAGTCTGTATGACGGAGCTTGACAGAGTTAATGCTCTTAGCTTCTTTAAACGTAAAGGCGACGAGAAAAACAACAGTGATTCAGCAGGAAAAGAGATGACGCGGCTTAGTGGTATTGATAACATAAACGCAAACGCGTTTATATGCGATTTCGCGTTTGATCCTTGTGGTTACTCTATGAACGGTGTTGACGGAGACCGTTACTCAACTATACATGTCACTCCAGAAGACGGTTTTAGCTACGCGAGTTTCGAGTGCGGTTTGTCTCTTTACGACGACGGTCAAGATGATATTTCTGAGGTTTTAAGCCGTGCCATTGATGTTTTCCGGCCAAGCGACGTTTCAATCGCCACCACTTACGGCGGAGAGGATTACAATCACGAGGTCACAAAGCGTGTTGAGCGTGTATTGGCTAAGAAGCTTGGTCTTAAGTGCCGGAGCCGTCTTATGGTTGATTTTCCGGGCTCCGGAACCGTCGTTTATCAGTCGTTCACGCCTCGCCGGAAATAAGGGAAAAAACAAAAAAGGGTTTTAGGTTAATATTAGTTGAGAGGAGAAAAAGAAGAAAGGTGATGACGTGGAGGGAAACGATTGGTGGAATTTGGTAAGGGAAGATATAAGTGGGAACATATGATCATGCACCCCACTTTGCAGTGGCAATGTCACGCCTAAGCATTTTTGAGGTTTCAGTGTTGTAGAATTTTTAGTGGGGGAGGGTAAAAATGGTTTCCTCTTTTGTTCTTTTTCTTTCTTATGTTTGTTTTTTTTTTCTTTTCAATTTAAATCATCTTAAATCTCTATATCAGACTGTTGATATACGGTTTAATTGTTCTTACTTATATGGTTACAAATTCATTTATCATCCTTATAAGCAATTTTTACTTAAAAGAAAACAAATCATGAAGTAAAGTAAGTACGAAAACATTTTCAATACTTCTGAACAACTTTTCAATATAACTAAGTGGTGATAGATTAATGGTTTCCAATTGAAGAAAAATTGTCATAGTGGTATAGGACGTCAATAATCAATTCCTGTTAAATGCGAAACACTTATCATTTTCATTTGGTTATAAGTATTTAGATGACTTTCTTCTACCTCTAAAGAGATTATGATGAAAAAAGATAGATGCGTCGATTTTCAGTGTCAAAGATGTCAGGTTTTAAGTAAAATATGATGCAAGGTTCCCACTAATTAAATTCACACTAGTTGAAGTTGGCCGTTTTTTAGAAACTGGTTATATAAAAAAGAAAAATCTTCAAGATATGTTTTGTATTTGTAACGCGACTATTTCATTCTAGTTTGAGTCGACAAAGCTAACTCTTAGCCACTTACCTAAAAACTTTCCTTTTCATTGGAATGTTTGTGTCGACATCTTTTAGCTTTGAAAGAGATTAATATGTAATTACTTTAAATAATCGCGCGTGTAAATTTTCCTACCCCAACATATCAAAATTCAGTTTGCACGTGACAATAATTAGCTAAAAGTAAACCCCAATTTTAATACTTCAACTGGTAAAACATAAACTTATTTCAGTCTCATCCCACGCAATAATCGAAATCAATCTTTTAAGGAGCTTGATTGCTCTCCTCCACTCGCAATTAGTGTAGTTTCGTACCAACTCAGAGTTCATGCTCCATAAGTAGCATACAGTGAAAAGGATATTATAGTGTTTGGAAGAGGAAGAGTGATGCAATCAACATTCTCCTCGACAGCCGAACATTAAAGAATTGGCTTATGATTATAAAGTGGTCGATTGTCCACAAATTCAAGAGAAAGCAAAAAAACCAAATTTAGCTAGGAAGAAAACAAAACAAGCTGTCTGAACAATATCAGAATACCATTGCTGTTTTCTTCAGTGATAGTTTACATTTCAGAAACAAAACTAAAGAACGATTCTCTGCAATGAACCAAATGCAACCCGCAACAAAACAAAGACCAAGATTCAGATTGCTCCAAATTAAGGGTGCTTTTGGTGAATAAATCCAGTAGGTTGATTACAATATAGATAAAGCTTGTGCACTATACAATCCGCACAACAACAAGATTCAGAGAAAATGGTTGCAAGACCAAGTATATATCTATAAATGATATACTAATGTGGTTTCTCTATAAGGAGTAAGTAATCAATTCTTACTAATTAGGTGTGGCTTTTCTGCATCTCTGTCATTTCTTGTTTCTCCTTTCATGGCATGCTTTCAAAGCTTGAACATCTTTCAAACAAATCACAAACAAACAAAACTTTTATTCAATATTTTGTCTGAAAGTATCTAAGAAAACTGCAAATCATTATCAACTACCTCATCTCTTTCACATAAGAAACTTGCAATTAATCCATCAGTTCTTTGATCAATCATCGATAAACTAGTCAATAATTATCCCAAATTCGTTCTTTTAGGTAAAAACCCTTAAACCCTGAGCTCAAATTTAAATGAATTTGAGATAGAGAGAGCGACATACGTTTCTGGCAAGATTTCCAGTCCCTGTTGCTATCAACAAGACAATCCTACGTAAGCGATAAAAAATTAAGCTTTAAGAGATTCAATAGGGGAAATCAAAGAGATGATGATGATAATGAGTTGGGAAACACGAACCTGTAAAGACAAATATAGAGAAGAACACTCCTTGAGCTGTTTCACATTCTCGTCGTCGTCATCTGCATCCATTTGATGATTCGGAAGAGGAGGAGCAGGAGGAAATTGCTTCTCGGAATTGGGATTATCCGTCACTTTCTCCATTCCAATGCGTAATTTTGAGTTCTTCAGCCGAGAAGATTCAGCACTTAGAGGACTCTATAGAAATTAGTCAATTACGGCGTTTTTCGTTTGTTTTTGTGGGCTTTTTTACTTATTATGAACTTAAAGCTCAGGCCCATTTAGTTGGTGGATTTCTAGATTCTAATATATAAGTGATCAACATGTAGATAAGTCAAACAAGACCAAGATTACTGACTACAGGTCCACTAACCTTTGTCGGGATGTTCGGATACGAACTATGCCACGTGGCGTTAACCCACCAACGTGGGAGCTGTCACATTCAAATAAACAACTTTTTACCTTAGGAAAATATCCAAGAAAATGTCAAGAATTGAAAGAAAAAACATTATTCTGTTACCCTAAATTTAGGATTAAAAACATTTTATCAAATTATAGAGAATATTCTCTGGCCATTTTCTGTCTTGGAAATGCAAAAATGGATTTTAATTTTCATCTAATATTAAGAAAGAAGAAGGGTAAGAGAAGAGCCGGATTTTCAGTTATAACACAACTCAATGATCATGTCTTCCGTTACTTTCTATCTCTTTCCTTAGTCTTTTCTCTTTTCTTTCTCTCTCTCTTTCCTTTTTTTTGGGTCTCATTTTCTGTCTCCAAAATCCATGGAAGACGTTCGAGACTCGTCAGAAACTCTTGCTTCCACGACGACGTCGTCGTCTTCGTCTCCCTCCTGGTAAATTTTTCTGACAAAAGTACTGTTTGATTGTTAATCTTGGCTGATTGTTTCAGAGACATGTATGTTTATGTAAACGTACAAGATTTTGTAAATTGGTTATGTAGCGTGTTTCGCAAGTCATTCATTTACTTTCAACTCAATTTTTGTTTTTGATGTTAAACTCAGCGATGTAGAGGTTGAGAATCGTGGAAAAGAAAGATCTCGAACCGGCTTCTCTGATTCTTTCTCTTCTCATGGTAAAATCATTGCATCAATTTAGGTTATAAATATTTCATTGACTTTGAGATTGTCTTTGGCTAAAATGTTTTCATGAATTTCGTTTTCTTTGCACCAGATTTATCAGCAATCTGCCAAGATGAAAACAATGTAACATTTTGTCCTGTCAAATTCGAATCAGACGATGACGAGTTATTAAGGTGTATAGAATCCGAAACATCATCTTCCTTGGTGAGCACGTCAGACTCACCATCATCAGAAGATCATCATCATCACCGTCGTCATCATCATCTTTCGTCTGTAGTTCCCACCAACGGTCACTGGCGGCGAGGTTTCTTCCGTTTACTCAAGAAAGGATCATCAGCGATGCCATTCACCACGTTCACACCTCTCAAAGGAGTCCCAAAACTGACCAGACGTAAGAGCAAACGCATAAGAGACAATATAATTCCTGTTTTACCTGCTCTTGACACTGATGACTTGTTCTACTTTAAACCCTCCTGGAGAAACTTTTCTCTTCAAGATGTTCAAACAGCGACCAATTGCTTCAGCCGTGGTTAGAAAATCTCTGTTTAACCCTTGTTCAATCCATTAAAACTTGTTTATAAATGATGTAACATGAAGATTGTGGTTATTATATATCAGAGAATCTGATTGGAGAAGGAGGATATGCAGAGGTGTATAAGGGACAAATGGCAGATGGACAAATAGTGGCTATAAAGAAGTTGACTAGAGGTTCTGCAGAAGAGATGACGATGGATTATTTGTCGGAACTTGGGATCATAGTTCATGTAGATCATCCAAACATTGCTAAGCTTATTGGCTATTGTGTTGAAGGAGGAATGCATCTTGTTCTTGAGCTATCTCCTAATGGGAGCCTCGCTTCTTTGCTCTACGGTAATAGTTCTCTGTTCTTTGATGTTTTCAAAGTCATCTCAAACTATTTGGATCAAAAACCTAACAAAGATCATTATAACATTTTGTAGAGGCAAAAGAGAAATTGAATTGGAGCGTGAGATATAAAGTGGCAATGGGAACAGCAGAGGGACTCTACTATCTCCATGAAGGTTGTCAGAGAAGAATCATTCATAAAGACATTAAAGCTTCTAACATCCTTCTCACTCAGAACTTTGAGGCTCAGGTAATGATTATTAAAAGAGCTGAGATACTCATACCCTACTACGTAGTCTTTTAGCCTTACAATTATGAGCTCAAAAATCGTATCTTATTACAAATGATGAATGTAGATATCTGATTTCGGGCTAGCAAAATGGCTACCAGACCAGTGGACTCACCATACTGTATCAAAAATCGAAGGAACATTCGGGTTTGGAATCTATCTAGCACACTGATATAGATCATATATATAAACGGATTCACAAATTCAATATATTAATCTCACATACTCACTTGTGTATACATGTGTCCATCCATCAGTTACCTTCCGCCAGAGTTCTTCATGCATGGGATAGTAGACGAAAAAACAGACGTATATGCTTATGGTGTTCTGCTTCTCGAGCTCATTACTGGTAAACAAGCCCTTGACAGCTCACAACATAGCCTTGTCATTTGGGTATGTAATGTTACCTTCTCTTAAAACCTAGCTTGATAGAATCTGTCTTGATTGTGGGAAGATCCTGAAATTCCAAAACCAATTTGATAATGAGAACAAGAATATCTATGTTTCTGCAGGCCAAGCCATTGATCAAAGAGAACAAGATCAAACAACTTGTTGATCCTATTCTAGGAGATGACTACGATGTACAAGAGTTGGACCGTCTTGTTTCTCTAGCTTCCTTGTGTATACACCAGACCTCCATGAACCGGCCTCAAATGCGCCAGGCATGCATCCATATTTTTACTTCTTTTTAAAAACATTCGATTACATCAAGTGATTAATGTGGTCAGTGATAATGTGTATACATACAGGTTGTGCAGCTTCTGAGGGGGGACAAGTGCAGCTTAGATCAGCTAAGAGAAGGAGAAAAGACCAAACTGCAGAGGACTTACTCTGAAGAACTATTGGATAACGAAGAATACAACTCGACAAAATACTTGAATGATATTCATCGACACATGGAAACTGTTCTTGGAACATCTAAAGACTCGTGAAACTTCCTCCTTGCTAAATGCAAGACCAAAATTTCACCGATGAGTCCATATATATATATAAATGTTCACTTATAGAGTTTACATGAGTGCTAAGAATTGCGAGATTAATCTGATCCCGATTGGATTGGATATAAAGTTAGAAGAGAAAGGACAGATAAAGTTCAATATTGCTTAAAATATGTTGTACCATGAAATGGTGTATGTATTTGATCATCATCATGATATGTTGTGTTCTTTTCTTTTACATGAACTATTGTTTGTTTGATGTTCTCTTTTTGAACAGATTTTTGTTCTTTTTGTTAACATTTTAATGGGGACACAAAACAAATATCCTAATTTCTTCCATTTAAACTCGATCAAATAAAATATTACAAACATAAAATAGGTTTCTACAATGTTATTTTGTTTTCTTTCATACGATTTAATCACTAAGAGCGGCGTACCGGAAAAGCCGGTTCGGTTCGGAACCAATATTCTTAGAAAAACCTAAGCGCAAAGCTATGTGCGCGTTTTGTCGTTATTTCGTTAGGCACAGCATAAACTTGTCATAACCATTGACACTTTCCCGAGAAAACGCTTCCTCTCAATCTTTTTATTTTCCCGGAGTAAAAAAAGAAAGATTTTACTTCCTCTCGTGCATCTAGATCCAAGCGATGTCTATATCTCGCCGTGGATTGTTGTTGTTATTCTTCATCGCTCTCTTCTCCGTTCTTCTTCAATCTTCCACTTCTCTGATCAGTTCCTCTAGCGCAATCATCAATCCTTCCAAAGTTAAACAGGTTTCATCGAAACCCAGGTTTGCTCAAAACCGCCTCAACTGAATTTTGGAAACATTTCAACTTCGAATTCTGGAATAACTCGATTTCCTTTGTTCAGGGCGTTCGTTTATGAAGGTTTTCTTACGGATTTGGAATGTGATCATTTGATCTCGCTTGTGAGTATCTTTCTTCAATTTCATTTTTTTGAGCTTAAATTTGGAAAGTTCTTAAATGTTGTAAATTTCGATCAATCATCGAAATAGGCAAAAGCGGACCTGAAGAGATCTGCTGTTGCCGATAATGATAGTGGACAGAGCAAATTCAGCGAGGTTCGGACAAGCTCTGGCACGTTTATCTCCAAAGGAAAGGTTTGATTTTTCTCTTAGTTTGATACTTAGCTGGTAAAGTTAAGAACCCTCGTTCGAAGTGGAAACTGGATCTCTCTCGTTATATTGTTTGATTTGGCGTAGATCTTGTTTCTTAGGTCTGAAATTGGGGTAAATATATGTGGATCCTGAAAATGATAGATTTTGATAGAACCCTTAATCCAGCTCAAGTTATGTTCACAGACGCATTGTGATTATCATTTGATTTTCGGTTACATTTGGTCATAAATTTCCTTAAGCAATCTGTGATACTTATCCTCTGAGTGATGGATCTTGGAGTTGGTAGATTTACCTCATGATTATGTTAAATCTGTAACTGTTGCTTAGCTACCAAATCATTTCTGAACTAGGTTAAATTTCTGTGTATGCAATATAAGTGGTAACTAGTCATGAAAATTGCTGAAATTAGATCGACATGATTCAGAACTGTAACTGTAGTGTCATTGTTGTGATTACCTTGATCTGTTAATTCATTACCTGAAGTTTTCTTTGGTGAATTACAGGATCCCATTGTTTCTGGTATAGAAGACAAGATCTCCACTTGGACGTTTCTTCCAAAAGGTACAATACGCTCTGAATTGCTTTAAACTACTTTGCTTGTGAGTAGCTTAAGATATTTCAAAATCTGGAAAGTTCATTATTTTTGAATTTTCTGAAAGATTTCAGATGATTATCTTCATTACGTTCTGTACTTTCTGTGGTGACAGTAAACGGGGAAGACATTCAGGTTTTGAGATACGAGCACGGACAAAAATACGACGCTCACTTTGACTACTTTCATGACAAAGTCAACATTGTTCGTGGTGGACACCGCATAGCAACGGTTCTTATGTATCTATCCAATGTGACAAAAGGTGGAGAAACCGTATTCCCTGATGCAGAGGTTTGTGCCATCAATATTTTGCTTAGTGTTTTCCCAAAAGATCACTCTTTGGTCATTATCTCATTAAGATCTGATTTTTGTAGGTACCAACTCGCCGAGTACTCTCTGAAAATATAGAAGACCTTTCTGATTGTGCGAAGAAAGGAATCGCCGGTGAGAAACAAAACCAATGATAACTATTCTTCTATTCCTAAAAAGATTAAAAGATAAAGGTTGAAGTTTTACATCTTTTGTCTGTCTGGGTAAATGTTTATCAGTGAAACCAAAGAAAGGAAATGCTTTGTTGTTCTTCAACCTCCACCCAGACGCAATCCCGGACCCATTGAGCCTACACGGTGGATGTCCCGTGATCGAAGGAGAGAAATGGTCAGCGACCAAGTGGATTCACGTGGACTCATTCGATAAGATTGTGACACCTAGTGGAAACTGCACAGATATGAACGAGAGCTGTGAGAGATGGGCAGTTCTTGGGGAATGCACAAAGAACCCAGAGTACATGGTTGGAACTGCTGAGCTGCCAGGTTATTGCAGGCGAAGCTGTAAGGCTTGTTAGACTTAATTTTTACTCTCCTCTTTCTTCTTCTTGTGATGTGCCTTAGAACTCTCGAAGTTTTCTGTTTTCTCTGAGTTACTTTTGTTGTTGTTTCCTGTAGAGTTGTTGTCGTTGATGAACTTTGTTCTGTAAAAGTATAAAAGTTCCTATGTAAACACATACATTCAATCAAATCCTTTATAGGTTATAAGTATATTTCTAGTTCTCTTTTCTTGTCAACTCGAGTAATCAGTAATCATCGAGTCTATTAACTCATTGTCATTAGTTCCATAAAAAAAATTTTACTTGCAACTGGACTTTATTTCTAATCAACCATTGAAGTTGAAAAGCATAAATGAGTAATTTGTATCAAATCGATTCAATTTGAGCGGTTATATCTATCCTTTTTTTGTAGTTGATGTTGTTGTCACATTGTGGTGTTTTCCATTTCTTCCTCTGTTCTTCAAAGCTTCCTATGACCGCAGATTGTTTCTTATCATCGAGTCTAGAAGCAAAACTCTCATAGCAGCTTCTCAAATCTACTCTTTCGAGTATCTTTATTTGTTTACCGTGCAGTCTATCGATCAATATCTGACCATCTTTTGATTCATCTCCTTCAGCAATCACTTTTATGTACTCAGCTTGCAGTTTCGGCTTCAATGAAGTGTGATCATCTCCCAAAAAAACTGCTCCAAGAATTTCTCCTAAGAACATTTCCTGTAACACAAATTACAGTTAGTTTGAAAGCCAGACAAAGAACTTGAATGATTCTTTGCCTTTGCATGTTTGAAAACAATCAAGGCCAAAATCATATTTGTCGTAAGATGAAACCGACTGAAAACAGAGGCTTTACCATGTGCGTGTATCTCCTGTGATTCTTATGAAGAGCTTGCATTCTAGCAAGCAGCCGTTTCACAAAACTAGATTCCGGTGTTTTTGCTGAAGAATATAGTCTATCAAGCATTGTTTGGAACGAGCTCAACTTGCGTTGGGTTGCTAGAGGGATGAGTGTGATGTTTAGACCGGATTCAAGAACGGTCTTAGCAGCTATAGGATCAAGAAACATATTGAATTCGGCGTATTCATTCGAAGGAACCGTGAATATGTTCCCTTTGTTTGATTTTTCATGGTTTATATGTCCACCCACGATGTAAACTTCCTGCAATTTATAATAGAAGCCATCTTAACTAGATCTAAGATCTTGATGAAACTTATCAAAGAAGAGTTCATCAAGTTCTTGCCTTGATTAGTGAGGTTGATTTCTTATCTGATGAGATAATCTTGGCTAAGCTAGTCAATGGTCCATTGGTCAGTACTGTGATCTTAGACACTCTATTATCAGATTTGGTCAGATTTTGCCAAACTTCAAGTGCCAACATTTGTCGGAGTTCAGGCTTATCAGTGTCCCTTGGAGTTCCATCTGCCACTAACTTCTCTGCAGTGTTTCTGTAGCAACGGTATTAGTAATTTCACGTCCAAAAATTTAAGTGTAAGAGACGTAATGTATCATATGCAACATGGACTAGTCTATTAATTGCTACATGGTGTATATAAAGATACCTGCGAGGGCTTCTTGGGAGGTCACGAGCAAGACCATAGAGAGTGTCAGAATCAAGAAAACCGCCACAGCCTTGTGGAATCGCCTTGGCATATTTGCAATCTCCAACTGATGGAAAAGCCGGTTCAGATTGGTTCAATGCAAACATATCTCCTAGACCGACCGGAATGTCATCGCGTCCCATCATATGAAGCAGATCGTAGACCACGTCGATTGTCGCTGCGTTAGCCCAACCGGTCGGGCTAACGATAACCGCCTGGAGAATTCAGAGTGAAAAAGAGAGCTTATTTGTTACTTGTGTAACAAACAACAGTTGTATCCCTCTCTTTTTAGGGTGATGTTTTTTTAACCTAGTAACTTATGTAGCAAGAAATGGTTTAATTAAGCCCCTCAACATACCTTCAAATCTATAATCTCCACCGGAACTTTCAAGAGATAGAAGAGAGAGAGGAAATCTCCAACGCTCATGTCCATATCGAAAACAACAGGCTTTCAGAGCTTTGTTTTGCTAAGATCTGGTATAAACAATTCTTCTTTGTAGTATGGAAACTGAGAAGAAAAGTTAAATCTCCCTGTTTCTTCAGGTCTATTCAAAACCTGTTCATTATAACATAAAAGATACATTTGATCTGTCAAAATTCTAGGGCAGATATATAGGCCTCATGAGGACATAAAAACTAACTTACTTCCAAGAAATCAACATAGAACTCTCTATCCAGTTCACTTTTTGAGTTCTTGTTGGGTTTAGCTCGTTTGGCGACAAGAACACGAACTGAATCAGGTCCAGACGTCTCTTTTGTGTAACCATCCTAAAGTGAGCATAACAAAAGAGTGATAAATTTCATTGTTTACTTTGAAACTGAAAAAAGAATTAAGGAAACACATGTACCTTGCACTTTCGTTTTCCGCTACTCTGTATACAGATTGGATCGTGCAAACCATTCTGAACATGACCACTGTGAACTTCTCCAAGGGTTAGGTTAAAATTTGGAGTTATTCGTTTGTAAAGGAATGGATTTGAGCTATCACTGGATATTCCATAGGGTTCGTTTGAAGTAACAATGGATATGTTCATATATTCCATCTCTACGAAATCATTCTCACCATTACTGTTGTTCTTATTAGCAGAGTTTCTCATAATCGAAACTGCAACACCTGCCGTGAAAGAATCCCACATGGAGAAGCTCTGAAAAAAATTCAAATCAGTCATGATCAAGTTGAAAAGTAGCAAGCTAGGAATTAGTATAATACCGCATAGAATTCTTGGGGAGACCAAATGTCTCTGATGAGTTTCAGAGAGGAGAAAATGTATTGAGCTTCGTATGTTCTTTGATGTTTTTCGAATAACTCAAAGAACTTTTGATTGATGGGTATTGTATTAGTTGCATCTAGACGAACCATAGTTATCGGAATACCTGAATGAAACACCTGTAATGAAAACATATAGAACACACATGACATAATACAAAAACATTGACGTAACGCTAAACACATCATAAGCTAGAATATCTTTGATTAGAACCTGGTAAGCAGCGAAAGGATCAGCAAAGGCAAAGATGTTGAACTCAGCGTAAGGATTACTTGTATAATCTGTGAAAAAGTTTCCACAGAATCCGGTAGGGTTTGGACAACGTACACTACCACCCATAACGTAAATATGTTGGATGTTGTGTTTGAGATGAGGATTTGACATGAGGAAGAGAGCGAGATTGGTGTGAGATCCCATCACGAATATGCCTATTGGACCTTCCAAAACTTTGTCTGCGATTACCTTTTGTGCCGTTGGTTGCTGGAGAGGAGTGTAACTTCTCTCTCCCTTGTAGATATTCAAGAGTACCTACTAAATTAACTTATAAATTGATAAAGAAAAATTAACTGAACAAACTAATAATAAAAAAGTAAATAAGAAAATAAAATACCTGAGGAAGAAAATGTTTACGAAATCCAAAATTGGAATCAATGTCGAGTAGACCTTTACGACCTGTAGGAATGAATTGTCTGTATCTGCATCCTCCTGCTGTTGTCATTCCCTATTTCAAAATTAAATTTCAAAAGAAAATTTATAGTTTCAATTTTTTAGAATAATCTCTTACATTCTACCCAAAAAACAAGAACAATCTCTTACAACTCAGTGACAAAAAATATATATATATATATATCTCTTACAACTTGGAGTCAATGTCGAATATTCACAAAGGTAAGAAACCAAAAGTAAAAAAAAAATGAAAAACCTGTTCGATGATCGGAAGATAACCACCAACGTCAGGAAGAATAGTACCGTCAGTGTGAATCCCACCTTCGCCTCCAACGCCAACGACGATGTCGTCACGACCCATCATGTAAAGAATGTCATATATATGATTCACTCCATGTCCTGGGTTTGTCCAAGCGTTTGCACACAATGTAATCCCCTATATCCATACACAGATCTCATGAAGAGGAATTGAAAAAAAAGGTTTAAAGAACATAGTGTATAGGATCAAGAAGTAATGTTCTGAGGCTTACGACAAGATCAAATTCTGTTTTGTTGAGCTTCAACAGATACAAGAGAGCGATGAAATCGTCTGTGTCCACATCTGTGTCCAATAGAATACGGTGTGGGCTAGACTGAACACATGTGAGGTAATGACTTAAGAATCCAAGAATGCTGACGAGTAGAGAGAACCCTCGTGGCCTCAACATCACAAAGAAGAAAAAGAAAGTCAGAGAATTACAGTATATTTCTTTTCTGAATTTAAAACAAAACTTAAGATCTATAAATATTAATTACACGAAATGGAGAATGCTTCACAAGAAGGTTTATTTCTAGGAAAACATATTATCTTATATATGTTATACTTTCTGAGTAACTAATCTTCATAAATCATAATAAGATTAAAATAATATTTTGAGGGTTTAAATCACCAAATTAATCATTTCAAAGTTTTATTGTGGAAGAAAAATGTCTAAGGTTTAAAGAAGAACTGTCTACTACTTTGAAGATTTTTTATGAAGATATTCCCATATATTTTTCTCATTATATACTTACTCCTAATTTTTTTTGTCAACAATTAGATCGATAAGATCCGATCCATAACCTAGAGCTCACTGGCTAAAATCTCCTTATAATCTACCAAACTGTATTGGAGAGGGGTCGAACCACTGATGTCTGAGTCATTAGAAGAATTCGGCACATACTCCTAAATTTATAATACAATTAATTTTATCATTAGTAATTCATTAGAATAGAATCTAGAAATCAGATTTATTTCCAAAATTTGGTTTTCCATAACATTTTTATGAACAAAACATATATTTAAAAAAAAATTAAATGGGAGATTATGGAAGATAATATATTTGATGAATCCTAGAAAAAGGATATATATAAGAAAACAATTTGAAAAAAAAAACAAAAACAAAATTGAATAGAAAACAATCTGGTTTATTCGTAATCTATGCCAACATGTTTAATCAGCTTGGTGGTGTGCTCCATTTCTTCTTTTGTACTTCAAAGCTTCCTATGACCGCAGATTGTTTCTTGTCATCGAGTCTAGAAGCAAAACTCTCAGAGAAGCCTCTCAGATTTACTCTTTCGAGTATCTTTATTTTTTTCCCGTGCAGTTTATCGATTAATATGTTACCATCTTTCGATTCATCTCCCTTAGCAATCACTTTTATGTGTTCAGTTCGCAGTTTTGGTTTCAATGAAGACTGATCGCCTCCCAAGAAAACTGCTCCAAGTGTTTCCCCTATAAATATGTCCTGCATCAACAACTTATGTTAGTTTCAAAGCAGACTCAAGGACAAAATCACATTTTTCTAAGATGAAACAGAATGACAAGAGAAGCTTTACCATGTGCGTGTATCTCTTGTGATTCTGATGAAGAGCTTGCAATCTAGCAAGAAGCCGTTTTACAAACTGAGATTCCGGTGTTTTGGCTGACGAATATAGTCTATCTAGCATTGTTTGGAAAGAGCTCAACTTGCGTTGGGCTGCTAGAGGAATGAGTGTGATGTTTAGGCCGGATTCAAGAACAGTCTTAGCTGCTAAAGGATCAAGAAACATATTGAATTCGGCATATCTATTCGAAGGAATCGTGAATAAGTTCCCTTTGTCTGATTTGTTTTGGTTTATATGTCCACCCACGATGTAAACTTCCTGCAATTTACAATAGAAGCCATCTAATTACATTTAGGATCTTGATGGAATTTATCAAATAGAGCATCAGAAATTGCTTGCCTTGATTAGTGATGATGATTTTTTGTCTGATGAGATGATCTTGGCTATGCTAGTCAACGGTCCATTGGTTAGTACAGTAATCTTAGACACTCCATTGCCAGATTTTGTCAGATTTTGCCAAACTTCAAGAGCCAGAGGTTGTCGGAGTTCAGGCCGATCAGTATCCCTGGGAGCTCCATCTGCCGCTGAATTCTCCGCAGTGTATCTGCATAAATATGTAGAATATATAAATCTTGCTTAAAATGATTCCATCATAGCATTGTATAAATATTAACATATTCTTAGGAATTTCACATCAAAATAAGAAGAAATGACATATACATAACCAAAATAGGTTATACCTGCGAGGGCTTCTTGGAAGGTCACGAGCAAGACCGTAGAGAGTGTCTGAATCAATAAATCCGCCACAGCCTCGTGGAATAGCCTTGACGTACTTACAATCTCCAACCGGTGGGAAGATCGGGTCGGATTGATTCATTGCCAACGTGTCTCCCAGACCGACAGGAATGTCGTCTCGACCCATCATATGAAGCAGATCATAGACCACGTCGATTGTTGCTGCATTAGCCCAACCGGTTGGACTCACAATAATAGCCTGGCAAGTCAAGAGAAAGATAGGTGTTGGGATATTGAAGAACAGAGCATATTTACTTACATACTTGTGTAACAAGCAACCGATGTAATCAGAGTTATTTGTTTTACACCTAGTTTCTTGTGAAACAAGGATCAACTAAATCTCTGTAAAATCATACCTTTAAATCAATATTCTCCGCCGGAACTTTGAGGAGGTAGAAGAGAGAGAGGAAATCTCCAGCGCTCATGTCCATATCGAAAACAACAGGCTTTCCAAGCTTTGTTTTGCTAAGATCTGGTTTAAACAATTCTTCTTTGTAGTATGGAAACTGAGATGAAAAGTTAAATCTCCCTGTTTCTTCCGGTCTATTCAAAACCTGTTCATTATGTAAGCAACTCCGTTAAATCAAACAAAAAGAAAACGCTTGATCTTGATCTGTAACTTATTTCCAGGTTGAATTTGTTTGAGAATATGAAAACTTACTTCTAGGAAATCAACATAGAACTCTCTGTCAAGTTTACTTTTGATGTTTATGTTGGGTTTAGCTCGTGTGGCGACAAGAACACGAACTGAATCAGGTCCAGAGATCTCTTGTGTGTAACCATCCTAATGTTAACCACTCAAGAGTTAACATTGTGTTGTTTACTCTAAACTAAAACCAAATCAGAAAACTAAAAAAAGAAGAAGAAGAAGAAGGTCTAATAAGGAAACACAAACCTTGCACAATCCTTTTCCTTTTCCCCCTTTAGGTATGCAGTATGGATCTCGCAAACCCATCTGAACATGACCACTATGAACTCCTCCAGGGGTTAAATTAAACTTTGGAGTCTTTCTATTATCAAAGAATGGATTTGAGCCATCTGATTTTCCATATGGTTTGTTTGAAGTAACAACCGTTATGTTGATATACTCCATCTCTGCGAAATCATTCTCACCATTGTTGTTGTTCTTGTTACCAAAGTTTCTCATGATTGAGACTGCAACACCAGCCGTGAAAGAATCCCACATGAAGTAGCTCTGAAAGAATTATTACAAAAAATTTCAGAAAAACAACGTTTTGAAAACATTCTTGCAAGATTTGGTTTGGGGGTAAATGTTACCTGGTAGAATTCATCGTCGAACCAAGTGTCTCTAGCGATTTTCAGAGATAAAAAAACATATTGAGCTTCGTATGTTCTCTGATTCATTTCGAATGTTTCGAAGAACTTCTTGTTAATCGGAATAGTGTTGGTTGCATCTAGAGGAACCAGAGTCACTGGAACACCTGAATGAAACACCTGCAACAAACACATGTCGTATCTAGTTTTATTAAAGGCCTAGACCAAAGAAGATGAAATTATAAACCAAACAAAATCGTAGCACAACGAACCTGGTAAGCAGCGAAAGGATCAGAGAAGAGGTTGAATTCAGCGTAAGGATTACTTGTATAATCTGTGAACATGTTTCCACGGTCTCCACACTGTCTTGGTTGACATTCTGCCGCCGTGGCATTCGCCGGACAACAACCGGTGGGGTTTTGCGACCGGACACCACCGCCCATGATGTAGATGTGTTGGATGTTGTGTTTCAACTGAGGATTTGACAGCAAGAAAAGTCCAAAATTGGTGTGGGAGCCGATGAGGAATACGGTGGTTGGACCTTCGGAAATTATGTCGGCGATCACTTTGTGTGCTGTTGGTTGTCGGAGAGGAGTGTATCTTCTCTTTCCCTGTTTTCCCACAAATACTATGCAAGTTTTATACTTATTTTAATGTTTTTTTTTTGGGCTAATACTTATTTAAATATATTTTTCAAAAAACTATATAAGAGATAGTATTAAATTTCCCAAAGTAAACCAATTATAAATTTTATGTTTCTAAATTCCATGTATAGAATGTAACGACTGATCCTAGACCTACAATTATATGTATCACTTATAAATTGGAATCATTTAGTATTGAAATCCAAATTCTAGCGACACGTGTAGCCAAAGAGGTATCAACACAAATGTCACAAAGGCCTTCACAAAGTTAAACAAATTATAATGATTCTCAATGGTGGTTGCAATTTAAAGTAGCTTTGTTGGTGCGATGCGAACACCTCATCTATATCATTTGATAAGAGACTATTATAATTTTTTTACATAACCGACATTTTTATTGTTAAATTCATTTATTTTTTGTTTTTTCAAGAAAATATTACTACATATGGAACTATAGCTAGGGATTTGTTTTTTAAATAGTGACGAAAAGTGTATTGTTTCTTTTTATTTTTTGGGTGCAAATAAGTGTTTTGTTTTTGTGTACTTTCTATTTATGTATACAAAATATAAAAAAGGAAATAAATAAAATAAAAATAAATTACCTGAGGAAGAAACTGTTTACGAAAGCCATAATTGGAGTCAATGTCGAGAAGGCCACCAAGACCTTTAGGAATAGCTTGTCTGTATCTACATCCTCCTGTTGTTGTCATCCCCTAGACAAAAGCAATTTTCACGTTTTCTAAAACAAAATAGATGAATACAAACAATCAAGAAAAGAAAAAACAAGAATAAGAGAATAAAAAACCTGTTCAATGATCGGAAAGTAACCACCGACGTCGGAAAGAATAGTACCATCGTCAAGAATCCCACCTTCGCCACCGACACCAACGGGGATATCATCACGACCCATCATGTGCAATAAATCGTACACTTGATTCACTGCGTGTCCTGCGTTTGTCCACGCATTTGCACTCAATGTAATCCCCTGTTTCAAGAAACAGAGTATTAGCGGAAACTAGAGATATATAGTGTGAAGTAACTGAGAGATGTTTTAGAAGACTTACGACTAGATTGAATTCTGATTTGTTGAGCTTAAGGAGATAGAGTAGAGCGAATAAATCATCTGTGTCGACATCTGTATCAACGAGAATACGGTGTGGGCTAGGGCTAGACATAACACAATGGTGGTTTTGTCCTAAGAGTCCAAGAATGGTGACAACTGTGATGAACAAGAACCATAAACTCTTCAAAGTTGGGCTCTTCAACATCTTTGAGATCTTGTCTGAATCTGAAACAAACCCAAGATCTGTTTCTTGAAATGGAAGAGACACAAAAGATTCAGAACAAGAAAGACAATGAGAAGGAAAAGGTAAGTAGAAGAGTGAGGTAGGTGGTTCCTTTATTTATGGGATATGTGGCGAATCAGCTAAAAGAAGAGAGAGAGAAAGAGACTGTTACATCAAAGCCTTTGGAGAAGGAAACGATAAGATTTGTAAGGTGTCTATAGATTTTTTGTCTTTTTCAATATCTTCTTCTACAGAGGTTTGGTTTTTTTCAATGTCTTCTTCTTCAGAAGTTTGTTTCTTATGAGCAGAGTAAACACATGAATAGCCTTTGGCTTACATAAACACTCTTGTGATAGGTCTGCAAGAGAGAGAGAGAGAGAAGAAGAAAAAAGAGAGCAATAGTTGGCAAGGAGGGACCAGAAAATCGATATTAAATAGATGTTATTGACATCTCTCAAAGTTAGGAATAGAAAATGAAAAATTCGGAAAATCTTATACTAGTCAACTTCCTCAAAAGGCGACTTGAAAGTTCTTTGCTTTTTATATTTGTGACTAGGTGTGGTCGATTTTTCTTCTTCTTCTTTTAGTATTTCGGTCTAAATTACTTTTTGTTAAATTACGTCATAAGTGACATCATCTAAAGAAAAATAATTCAAAGAAAAAATATGAACTTATGTACAAACCTTAAATATTCACCAATTATTACTTTTCCAGTTGATAACTGATAATTTATCTAATCAAATATTACGAGAAGAGTCAATAAAAAATGATTCACGTGCGTATTTTTATATATTTGTTGTTCTTAATTTTAGAAGTTTATCATTCTGCACATATAGTACTTACAAAATTGCAACAATTAATATACCATTTTTATATATTAATTAACAAACATTTTTAATTATAGATTTTTCCAACTTGTGATCTCATTATTTTTCTTAATTTTAGTTCCAAAGTCAAACTAAAAAGGATTTCGGATCCTTCATCAAAAGAGTACTGGCCATACACAAAAGGAACAAATCACAATTTGTGAGTATATAAAAACATGAATACAGAGAATCAAATAACAAGAGAAAAAACAAGTGTAGTTACGAAACACGTTGTGGGTAATATATTTTGTATTTTAATATAAAAGATTCTCTCCGACATATTTTTTTGTTTGACTTGATTTTTCCAAACAGAGACAAAAAAGGGTTTATAAGTTCAATAATCACGTGATGTTATCGATTCTTGTTGGAGGTCCACGGATGGTGATTGCCTCTCCTAATGTAGTAATTACCTCTACTTTTTAAACATTTTTTTCTCTAATTAAATTACTAAATTCAAAACTTATTAGTAGAACACTCGAAGACATATCGTTTAACTTTCTCCTTAATTTACGATTTCAATCGGAAATATTATATTCAGTCGGAAATCGGCATACGTTACTTATTAGAAATTTCAGTAATTAATCTAATTAATGAATACACTAATTTAAATTATAGTGGGTCAATTTTCACTAATATTATATTTTGATTATAATTTTTAAAACTAGATTTATGGTTTTCTGTGACTTTTTTTCGGTTAACATTTTTTATGTCTATTCACATTAGCAATTAATAATATATAGTTGACTAAATGAAAGAAAAATAAAACTTAAACACAAAATTCATGCATGCCGACCTTTAGCAAAATGAATATATATATAGATAATTAATATACTTGGATCAACAATATATAACGTTTTAACAAAGATCATGTGATCCAGATAGCACTATATGGAGAATTCGAATTTCATTCTACTCCAATTAAAATATTTAAGATATGAATTTAACTTTATCGATCTAATTGTCGACAAAAATGACAATAGCAAATAGTCATTATACTACAATATTTGTATCTGTTTTGAAGTCGGTTTCAAAGTTTAAGAATTCAGAAAATCATGAAAGATATGTCTTTTTATTTATATATTTGTTGCGATTTGATATGCAAGACTGTAACTGCCTGGAAGCTTCCACCATATCCAGCAAAAAGTACTTTATAAAGAGTGCATCGAATAATACATTAAAATATTCATAACGCATAATTATAAAATATTCATCGCGTGTAATCATATATAATTATGGATAGGAAGATCCGATAATTATAAACAAATAATAAAATGTATAAGATCAGATTTAGTCGCTACAAAGAAAAAAGAAGTCAAAACCGGAAGACTCAACTTTAAAGTTGTGTAAGAATTTCCACTATGGTTTTAAAGAATTATGTCGCTCATAAAGTTTGTCCAATTTCACTTTTAAAAATGGTAGTTTATAACTGTAAATTTATAGGAGAAACCAATATTTTAATATTCGAAGTTCTGCTTAGTCTAGTGTTCAACTAATGATTCGACATTAAAGGTTCGATCTCTTTCCACTACAATTTTAAGCTATCAATTGGATCTTGCCAATCCAATTGTTAACAAAAAAAAAATCAATGTTTTGGATTAATTCATGTACTTAAAGAAACATTATATTGCATATGAATGACTCGTATTATGTGAAAATAAGCTTAATTATAAGTAGTTTTCTAGATCCAATGGATGTCCCCACATTATTTCTTTCAGTCTCCTTTAATTCAATAATGGAGAATTTATATACAAAAATTGCCCAATTGGACATAACTATGCATGCTTCGCCACATTACTACAAACTAAAGCTAAAGGCTGTAATAGAAAGTGAAACTTAGCTTTAAATCTCTTGCTTGATCTCATTTCTCTTCTGAATCATCTCAAATGTTCATAAATTATTGTTGATTTTAATATCCTCACGAATACGTATAGAGTTAACTTTTTCTGTTAACTTAAGATTATAAGTATATGTTACTAGTTTTATTGTCGGTCAACATATCGAAGATTCTAAACTTGATAGTTGACAAAATAACAAAAAAAACTTTGATAAAAAGACGATAAAAGAAGAATCGTGTGCACAGAAAAAAGCTAACGTGCTTTGTTTTATTGGAGTTTGATGATTCAGTCTGGTCAAAACCCACTTGAGTTTTTGGCCCATAATGATACTAAGTGTTTGACAAAGACCTCTTTCTTTTTCCTTGACCTATATTTTTTTAATTAAAAGTATTACTCATAATTACTTGATTAACGAAAGTGCTTACGTCTATATCACCAAATAATTCATATTTCTCTCCACCAACTTGATAAATTTTATTTTTCCTTTTTGTTATACTCATAGGATAAATATCTAGCACATAGATTCATTTGAAGTTAAAAAATGAGAGTAACAATCTGTAAAATCATTAGTATAAGTCAAAAGAAATCCATATACAACTTGTTTGATATATAGATCCAAAAAGACTGTTCTGACATTTAACTCAATGCATCAATCACAAACTCATAACATACATTACACACAACGCAGATAGAACAATATAATGATTTTTTAATTATCAAAAAAAAAAATTACGATTGTTTTCGAAAATTCAAGAAAATATCTCACTGAACCTTTCGAGTAGCGGAGCCGGATTTCTTGCAATAACCTTCTCGTAACACCGAATCCGACTCGTTGTGATACCATCCCAATGCTTCATGTACGAATTGACTTAAACCTGTATCCAAACAACACTGATCTCACCGGAAAAGTTCAAGAATCAATTGGAGAGACAATAGAGGGAAAGAGAGAGAAACTGTTTGCCTTGTCTGAAGGATTGCTTGTTGTTGCGAATATCGTAAATAGTGGCGGAGATCTTCCAGTAGAGAGGACGGCTAACGTAGAACATAACCACTGTTAAAGCGGTGAGGATCAGTGCACGAAACCAGATTCTTGTTGATGATATTGGAGAAGCCATTGATTCTTCTTACTCTTGTTCTTGACTGATCGAAATTCAGAAGAATCTCAAAAAGAAATAACTCAAATATTAAATTGAAATTGAATGAAGGAAAAGGAAAGAGATCACTAACTAACATATTAATTATGCCACGTCATCAACATTAAATTCTAATACGGTAATTGAATGCTCAGAGGCTTTCCATGTCGTTTTTTTCGACAAAAGCCAAGTCTTTGTCTAGTATTGTTTGGTTTTTAATTGGATGTTGTTCGAACGCTCTATTTAAAGAAAGTTCTGCATCATACGCACAAACCCGTGATTCGTTGAGCTTTGAAACGGATTTGATTATTGAAAGACATGAACAGAAAACGTTGTCGAGAGAGACAATAACATTTTTGTACTATTCATAAACTCTTACAAACCAAGTACTTTTGTCTAAATGATTTTACCATTCCATTAATTTCCTTTTATCCACGATTCCCAAATCCCACATTTACGAAACAAAACCTATACTTAATGACAACTTCAAGGTGAACCAAAAACCCTAATCTAAAAACATTCAACCAAAAACCCTAACGTTGGACTTTCAAAGGTAATAACTCCGCCTTAAGCTCACCACCGGCAAAAGCTCTTGAGTTTTTTTGGATAAATTCCCATAGGATTTGTTTGACTGTATCTATTTTATCTCCACGTATGTTTCTCTTCGAATACATGCTTGGATCTCTTCAAGAGTCTTTCCTTTCGTCTCTGGCACCATCTTCGCCACAAATACAATCGTTGCGGCTGCAAAAGCAGAGTACATATAGAATGTACCTAGCCAAACAAAACCCACCAACAAATATTAGAATCGCTTTTTCTCAAACTTAACGTTTAAAGAATGCAGTTTTTTGCAGTTAAAACCCATTCTTCATAGTGTACCTGGAGAGCTCAAGCTCATGAGGAAGTTGAAAGTGTAAGAAACAGCCCAAGCACCAGTCCAATTCACCAGTACCACTAAGCTTCCTGCTATTCCCTTCACATTTATTGGAAATATCTGCGTTTGTTTCATCCCCAAAAAAACAGAGCACCATTTCAGTATATTCTTTAAACAACACCGACTCTGTTTCTACACAGAGTTACTTGCTACACAAGATTACTTTCTACACAAGAAAGAATCATACCTCAGACATTATCACCCAAGGGACAGGTCCCATTCCGATGGAGAAAGCAGCTACATAGATCTGAAAAGTGAAAATGAGACAGTATAAGTGTCAGGCACAATACTATACGTTTAAGGCAGAGCTCCATTTTCACTGTTGAGTAATAACTTAGTATGTTTTACTTACAAGTACACCTCCAACGGCTAAGGAAGGAACCCATTCAAGCAACAAGCTTCGTCCCTGAATCCGAAACATAACAAATTTGATTTAATGAATGATTAATAGATTTCAAAGTAAAAGCTAAGGTTTATGATATGGACCTGAAGGAAGAAACCTGTGCCTGTGAGTATACATCCCAAGAAGATACCACCAGCTGAAATCTGCAGCATCATTTGTATATATATAAAATTGAACTTTCTACTTGAAAACACTAATTACAGATTTTAAATTATATTTACCATTATAAGTGGTCTTCTTCCACACTTATCTATCAAGACTGTTCCAAGAACAGTAATGGGCACCTGTTTGAAAATGATTTGATCTGTTAAAAACAGTAATGAAATAATAATCATTATAGAGAAGAATATCGAGTGAAGTGAAAACGTTTATAGACCTGAACACAAGCGATAGCGATTGTTCCGAGTTTTCCAGACGAAAATCCTGCAAGTTTTTCAAAGACATATTTAGAATCTCAGATGAATTTGGTTCTGTCCTGATACAAGACAAGATACTGAGGTTTACCAGCTTTTACAAACGTTTCGCTTGCGTAGAAACCGATTCCATTGATTCCCACAAACTGTTGGAATACCATTAGGGAAACACCAATCTGAAGAAAGAAGACATTTAGTCATCTCGAGTTGAATAAATCCATTACATCAAAGTTTTTATTGGCTCTGAGTTAAGACTTACGATGACAGATCGACCATATTTCTTGGACACAAGATCTTGGATTCTTGCTTTTGGAAGAATCTCTACAGCTTGAATCGAGAGTTGAATATCTTCTGCTTCGATTGTGATATCTGCATCTTTTCCTCGCAGCTGTTGTAAGGCTGCACGAAACTCTCTCTCACGGCCTGCTTTTGCCTGATAAAGCAAACGAATGAATGATTAAGAATCATGTCAAGGACAAGACAGATAAAAATCATGAATCAGATAGAGAAAATTACCAGCCATCGAGGAGATTCAGGTATGAAGTACAAGCCAAAGAGCAAAACAATGCAAGGAGCGAGTCCTATAATTAAGACCAAACAAAAAAAATACAAATGTTTGATCAGTTTTCAAAGGCCATTTCTTTAAAAATGTACCAAGAAAGTAAGAGAAATTTACCAAAAAGGGCAAGAGTTTTCCAGGAAATGAGAGTTCCGATCATGAAAGAAACTGATGAGCCGACCACAATCATGAGTTGGTTCATTGTTGTAAGTCCACCTCGAAGATTCTTGGGAGATATCTCAGCAATATACACAGGGACCTGTTTTTATTTTGTTGATTTCATTTACTTTGTTGACTAAAAGTTTTTCTAAACATTGGCCCATAAATATCATCATAATTAACCAAAAAAATAGCAAAATTTCAATCAGACTTGTTCATCTTGACTACTAGATATTTTTATTTTATTTCAAGTGTTATCAAATTTATCTTTAGAGGGTAATTACCACATAAGAAAAAATACCAATTCCAAATCCAGTAGAGAACCTTCCAACATCAAGTAACAAAGGACCCTGCACCAAAATTTAACACCAAAACATATCATAAGTCAAAATTCATACTAATTTCATAATATGTATAAGTAAATTTATTTATATACTAACCTTGGAGATGTAAACAGCGAGCCAACCTGTAATGCAAAAGCAAGCTGATGTTCTCATAGCCTGAAATGAGTTTTGACACATATAATGTACATTAGCATTTTGAAATCTTTAAGATTGAGCACTTAAGTTTGGAATTGAGCAAGATTTACCCCTTTTCGGCCGGAGAAATCTGAAAATTTCCCACTCATAATAGCACCAAGCATTGCACCGATTGTTAAGATGGATCCAAACATTGAGAACTGCATTTTTCATACACACACCAATAAAAATGATTCCATGTACTATAAATAAAAATCTGGATAAATTAATAATAATTTTGTAATATTAATTTAGTTTTTTGGTTTAATTAATATATCGATAAATAATAATTTTATGAAATGAATGGAAAATTATATTTCAATATTATAGAAGTTTTATAAAGTACATGAATTCATGAACCAACCGTTTTTCATAACGTATAATTTTAAGTTCTATTTTGTCGTTTTTTTACCTTCACACTTCTCGTGCCGGGTTTTTGTAATTTGTAATTAATTCAGTTACGCGTATTAATGTATTAGAAAACTTTTGACGAATTACTTTTTCTTTGATAAATCTAGTTGATAAGGAAAAAAAACTTTGGTTGAGACATAAGTATAGACACAAACCTCAGCAAGGGAGAGATTGAGATCTTGTCTTATAGATGACTGAGTAGGCGCCGAGTATCCAACCTTTAACAATTAATTCATAGAAAATAGTTTGGTGAACTAATTGAGAAAGAAGATGGCAATCGTAAAAGGAAACCTCGGATTGAAAAAGAGTCTTTCTAAAGCCAAAAACTTACACAAGAGCCAAACTCAAAGGAGCCACAAACAGCAACAAAAGTGCTGAAGAGAACCATCAAGTATGATTCTTTAACATCACTCTCTTTATCATCTTCTTGATCACTCAACAATGGTATATCTAGATCTTCAACCTTATTCACCATCTCACCACTCTCTACATCTTTAATTTCCGCAATCGCCATTCTCTCTCTCTCTCTCTTACTCTTAACTCTTTGAGAGAACAAAAATTTTCCAAGGAAAAGAGAAAGAGAGATGAAGCTGTGAAGAGTTTTGGTTGAGGAATTGGGTATTTATAGGTAATAGATGAATGTAAAGTATCGACATTGGACGAAGATATTTAAGATATTTGTCCTTCGGCGGCAAAATAAATAAACAAAATTGTGATAATGATTGAGATTAGTACTGACAAAAACAGTTCTCATGTGGGATGAAGCTGTCACTGACATGGCTCTTTTTGTTATTCTAGTAATCTCTATTTCTTAATCTTTTTTTACTATTTAAGTTTATTTTTTAATTTTTATCAACATAATTATTTTACTTTTTATGTTTAATCTTTAAAGGAATGTGTTATAAGATTAGGAATGTAATCTTATATTACTACAGTCTTTTTTTCTTGTAAGATTAAATCTGTAACTGAATACATTGAACATAACAAATAAAGATGTTTTTTTTCTCACGTTTTAAGTCATTCATTAGTAAATTACATAGTATAGACTAAAACAAAATCAATTTGTATACAGATGTAAAAAAATATAATTATTAATTATTGATATTTTTTTATTCAAAAATATCTTGTTCTTTCTTAAAAAAAAAAATCTAATTGTTCATAAAAGAAATTTAACATTTACTAATCATATCTATATATAAAAACAAAATTATAAACATTTATACACCTTGTCAGCTCTTTAATTTTTTTAAAATTGTGATGAAAGAAAACTTATTATTCTCTATCAAAGTTATATTTAAATTTTTCGAATTTTATGTTAATATCTTACCATTTGGGTCTCATGAGTATTGTAAACCACCAATAGTGATAGCGACCATGTACGCGTGTCAATTAAATATGTTGATATGTTCTTATGTAGCACTAAGATATTTTGTTTTATTTAAGCTTTTGTTGAATTTATTAATTGGTTACTTTAAGAACTTTATTTAATTTTGTATTGGCTAACTATTGTCAGCTTTCAAGCTTCTCAATTGTTCGTAAAACAGAAAATATCTCATCTTCCGCAGATATTTTTGTTGCAGGCTTTGTTTGGTATTTCATCTAGTTTCTTAATCAGACGGTATATCTAAATTACCTCTGGATAATTTTGACAAATCTTTTTTGCGTATTTACACCTTATAACAACATGAAATGAACTTATAAATATATTCCCAATGGTATTAAAATGCATTTTCTTTACGTAGTGGTTGAACTAACGCAACATTTGTAACTTATGAATTAACGGGAAAGTGAATTGAACTTATAGAAAAAATCTGTGGTGAGATTCTATAAATATATCTTTGGAACGTTCAAGTAATATCTAATAGTTTTGTCTTGTTAAAGATTGAGAAAAACCTCCAAGTTTAAGCAAACACGTTACAATTAGGTGTGTAGTGAACTTGTAGCCAATTAGCAAGTGTTATAGAATGTGTTGTCGTTTACTTAAGTATGACTCAGAACTGACGCAGTTCCATATGTTTGTCTCTTCATCCTTTTCAAATCTCATATTTTTTTTTTTTGTCTTTTTCTACCTATTTGCTTTCCTCTTTTATTAATCTCACTGCCCATTTCTTAATCCAACATGCATGTTAATACAGTACTGACATACTTAAGAATAATAAAAAGTGAAATACTATTTATTTTTAGAACAAAAAGAAGAAACGACATCGTTTAAGAACAACACAGCAGAACGTTATGTTAGGCTAGCTAAAGATTGCTATTTGTGAGTTTCTTGGATTGGCATTAATCAAAGTTAAAATTTGATCGTAGAGTTTGATTAAACAGAGTCTAGATAAATCTCAGGAACCAAGTCACTGCTTGAAGCAGATAATGCATAAAATTATGACCAGCGTTTGTTCAAGAATCATTTCTTAGATCAAGGGAAAAACACAGGTTACAGTGAGTTAAAGCAAACCCTACGATATATATAACAACTATTCGATGAGGGATAAATAATCACTGATCAGACCATTTCCTGTTATTACAGTTGCAGCATCACCAGTCTGTTAAGAAATTGGGAAGAAGAAGACAGAGATAGAGAGAGCAAAGTAGTCCTCTCATCATTACCAATCTTGTCTATTTCGGAAGTGAACCTCTCTGAGAAGCTGTTGTAGCTCAGCTCTGTTGAAATAGCCAAGATTCTTTATACAGCTCTCTTTGAACTTTTTGAAGAGCACAGTTTCATTGGTAAGAATGATGGTCTCTGCCATTGAAAGTTTTGTTCAAAGTTTGTGTGCCAATCTTGTCCGGATTGCTACTGCAACCTGTGTGACCTTGTTTGGATGGTACAGAATCACACAGACCGCCAAACAGACAGCAAATGTAGCGATTAAGAAAACAGTTTGGCGGGACCTGAATGTTTGAGCAGAGTGTAGTGGTATACATGACTTCCTTGGCCAGTCTCCTATGTCATCTACGTTCATCACAACCTCTTTGTTTAATAAAGGATCAGTCTCGTTTCCGCTGCTATCTGGTCTATAGTCCGCCTGTATCCTCTCTTCACAATCAAACCTTGCTTCCAGGTCCTGTAAGCATAATGAATGCCAAACGTTAATGAAGAACCACAAGATTGTGCGCAGAATCCACTAATATCATCATAGCGTGCCAAAGATACAGTAGAGCAAGAAACCAAATGTGCAAGACATTGAAGACTGTGGGCAGAGTCCAGTATAGATTACACAGGAAGAATACGGGAAATCATATGTTAGTGAAAAACCTGATATGAGGGTCTGTCCTTCTGGAAACTGCTCTCACAACAGCAACCTGATGAAGGAAGAACATTCCCTGGATTTACCTTCGACTCTTCATGGCTTTGATGCTTTCGGTGAATGCCACTTGCCAAATCCATATTTTCATGTAGAAGCTTCACGTCGCAGTCACAGGTACAGTGAACGAGGCTGTTTGGCTCCATTTTCTTCACCAGCGTTTTCAGATTGTGCAGTACGTTTCCTAAGATTGAACCCGAGTTATTCTGTATAAGATAATTCAACACTCTGTTGTATCTTTTTATCTGACATCGGTTCACGGTGTATTCAGTGCATTCTGCAGAAGGCACCTTCACTGACCATGCAATATCTAACAAGAGGCCACTAAACGTGCTCTGCCTCTCCCCAAATTCCCTGCAACAGCAAGTCAAAGAACAACAAGCGGTAACTGCTTGTCCCTCTGCAAAGAGAGTAGCATTGAACTTCTGCTCTATTAGTTTCATTTCAGAGCAAATAGCTTCATCTCCAATTATTAGGGGTATGAAATTTGATAGGCCAGATTCATTTTCAACCTACAAAAGGATTAGAGGAGGAATGTATTAAAAAGAGCTACTCATAAAACTGTACATCCTCAAAAAAAATGGGTACCTCGACAAACGCAGGTCCAAAGAGGTTAGGATCAGAATTCACAATATTGATCTTGTAGAACTTGTTATTACAAGAACGCTTCCCATCCTGGCCCGGTGCAGGTACAACAGAATAGTTATGAGGCAAGTACTTCCCAGAAAAAGACACGAGAAACCTACCATAAAACCATTACATGTAAGCCACTTGTTATTCTATCCTATCTAGAACATCTTGGTGGTCACAAGTCAAAGAAATCAGACAAAAAACTGATGTGTAGTAATCCAACTGCAACATTTTGAAGGTTTTTGAAATATGAGAAATAGACAATAACTTAAAATTAGAGGAGAAGCCCCAACCATAGATCAAAATGAGGGTTGACGTTCATACCGGCATTTGGGTTGCACAAGGTTTTGTCCACAAACAACGAGTTCAATTGGTTTTCCAGCTTCAAAACACGTAGGATACACAAACTGAAGTTTTGGTGACTCTACTTTTACATCAACTCTCTTTAAAGTTGTTCCACCTGTCAAAAGAAAAACAAACAAGAATTAACTAACATTAATTCTAAGCTCACAAGATTATGATTATCCAGGGAAACACATGTACACCACACGAACTTGCCTTTAATAAGACGGAAAATCATGTTGTTCAAGTAGACAGTCATCGAGCCTCTTCCAAATAGCATCTTTCCAGGTTTAAGAATAAATTCATCCAGATATGCAACAGGATCTTTAGACAACTGCTTAAAGGATAGACAGGAGAAGTTTATTAATGTGCAAAAATCAAAGAGAGAGTTCACGGGAAGAGATACTAAGTATGTAACTTCTGCCTCCAGGACACAAGCTTCCAAGTACAGAATTCTCGGAACAAAAGAAATCCAGGTCAAACAAAATGATAAGAGCTTTAATGAGTATAAGGTACTTAATAAGGACAGGTGCATAGAGACGTAGATCACATCTCTTGACACCCTACTGAAAAGAAACAAGTTCTTATATTGTGTTGTGGCATCAAGAACATGAAAATGACGAGTAAAAGTCTAAAGAATACACTATGTACCTTCGCCCACATAATCTCTGGCATTGCTATAAAGACAGTCAAAATTGTACATCCTGGGCGGATATATCCCTCCAGCTCAACAGGCATGGTGGCCAACCATTGGAATATCTGCAAATTCGATTAGTCACATAATATCAGTTCTCTGAGATTCTGAAAAGGTAAACATAGTCTCTGAACACTAAACTGTAATATATAATTCTTGAGAATACTTGATGACGTAGTCTCCGTGGGAACTCCGCTGGATTCCAATCGTAGAGCTTGAAAGAGATCCGACCCGTTGGGCACTACAATAAAATGAAATACTAGTTCAAAAAGCGCTCAAAAGTTTGTGATGTAAAAGTGGCTGATATTAAACCCACCACAGTTGAGTAAGCACTTTTGTTGTCACCACCGGAAGGTGAACGTTCAAATTTTGTGTCATTCATTCCTTCATCTGGTTGAGCTTCACCCAAACTTGTAACAGAGACAAAGTTGTCTGCGTTATTGCTATGAGTAAAGGGTACAGAACCCTGAGCGGGAATATTCTGATCTTCAAAAATGAGTGAATCCTCTTGTTCTGCTCTCTGGTCAGTAGAGCATGTATTATCTGCTTCAAGATAATAACATGGACAAGGAGAATCAGCTTAAATTTCCAAGTGGAACTCCAACATTGATAATTAGAAGAATATGCAAATCAACAACTAAAACAATGAAACCAGATGCGATAAGATTGTGCTGTTCACTTATACCTTTTCTATCATCAACATCAATGACGCTGTTATCATTTTCTGATAGCACTTGCGGTTGTTTTGCAGCAACGTTTCCTTTATCTACGGGTTTCCTTTTCCGTCTGTTGTTGTGACGCTCTAGCTTTCTCCGACAGCTGCGCTTTCCCTCATCAAAGTCTGAGAGCACGTGAAACCTGCCGGATAAGTGTACTCACTGTAATGACGGAAACAGCATAGAAAGGACATAGAAATACATAAACAATAATACTGATTACTAGCCAGTTGGTAACCGTGAAACCAGTTAAGCTCAGCCTATGTTGAACAAAGAGACTTGGTGAATGATTTATTTGAATTCCGTGGAATCATTCAAGATGATCAACAAAACAGTCTCCCTAAATTACCCAATTTCATGATGATAGATTCAAAGGTTTCTAAATCAAACAGACAACAGATAAACAGTCCCGATCTTAGATGATTTCATGTCGCGAATCAATTCTCAAGAGCAATCCTGAACAATTCCAATTCAATACAGAAGATAGTACCCTAAGTCAACCACAGAAAAAAAAAAGCCCAGGAAATGCAGAGGAGACTAAGAAAGTTAGATTCAGCTATCAAACCATTTCCGATTACCGTAATCAAATCTCAAAGCTAAGATTGCAAAACTGAGAGAAACTGATAAAAGAAAAAACATACTTTCCACACTGTTGACAGTATCTCTTATTATCTCCCTCAAGGACGACGGAGCTGGCGTTGGCACACCGGAGGCAAACCCTATGCCTCTTATGGTACCCTTTGAGCTCGCTTATATCCGCTTCACAATCCGGAACCTGACATCGAGCCACACCCGACCCACCACGAACCCGTTTCTTCTTCGGCAGCTCGGCGTCCTCCAATTTCTGATCGAGTTCAGGACACGAGCACGGAAGCATACCTTCCAAGAAATTGGAACAAATCAACCTCGGGTCCCGCTTCCTAACCCGATCGGATCCTGAACCCGATTCTTCAGGAGATTCAGATTCCGCCGGAGGTTGCGTCGGAATCAGCTGAGGCAGCGGAGGAGGAGGAACAAGAACGGGAGAGAAAGGAGTTTGTTCGGAGTCAAGAGAACCGAGAAGCCGTTCGTCTGCGGCAAAATCAAGGAGATCTCCCCAATCCCACATAGCGGAGGAATAAGTCGAAGGATCATCGTTTAGCAATGCCGAGGGTTGGATATCCATCTCCGGCGAGGTTGGAGATTGCGACAGAGAAGACATCTGAGTCTTCAGTTCATAAATTCAGAGAAATTGAAAAGGACCATCGGTTGGTTGTTAAGGAAGTTGGTGATTTTGGTTGAAGGTTTTAGGTGAAATTGCACAAAGTCATCAAACTCTGGGCCAAAAATTACAAAACTTTTATTATACATTAAATCATTATTCTCACTTATGAGGAAAAAATAAAATAATAAATTATCTAAAATAGTACACGCATTTTTCTTTTTATGAAATGACTCAATCACCATGAACTCGTTGAACTTAACTAATAAACACAATCATTGATTAGTTAATCGTGCTATACTATTTTATTCACAATTATTTTTTTTCTCACGTCCAACTTATACAATACACATATTTTAACGTTTTATAAAACTTATTTACATTAGTAATGCATTGTAAATTAAATTCATTTTCTTATCAAAATAGTAAGTTAACTTTTATTCTTTTCTATTATATTATAAAACTAAAAAGTAAATAGATTTATTAACTTTTGTGCATGATAAAAATGTTATGTTAAATCCATTTTTCCCTTTACGATCATATTCTAACAATAGACTACAATTTGTAGTCTAACAAAGGAAGACTTTAGATCCAATTAAAACCCGAGAGGTAGCAATTTGATATCCAAAATAAATTACAATATTAATTTACACTATAAATTTATGAATCAAACTCTAAAAATCTATAATTAAAGTTAAAAAATTATAGATATGCATTATGTTTTAAAGTCGCTTTCACCTATCTAAGAATGGTCATATAAATCTATAAAGTTGGACCAACAAAAAGATACATATAAAATGTCATTAAATGTAAAATTTATAACACAAAAAAGTTAGTTATTCACAGAAAAACTTGTAAAAAAAGTAACAGAAGATAAAACACGAACTAAGCCGAAAAGAGCGAGAGAGAAGGCGAAGACATTAGGATATTTGCACCGTAGGAGTGTCGGGGCGTGAGAGACACGCGCTATAAGAAGAAGGCACGTGATTGGTTAAGGAAATAGTCGCGTGTAAGGTACGCAAGTAGCAGTTCATCTATCGTTATCAAAAACGATGTCGGATCAGTGTTCCTTGAGACGCCAGCGATCCAAGTGCTCTCTCTCTCTCGCTCGCTTTTTCTCGAATATCAACGGTGGAATTTTGGTATTCTATTTCCAAGTCATACTCTGCCAGAATTTCGACACGTGTCTCATCTCCCATGTGAATGATGTGATTTATTTGGTACTATAACATTTGATTGAATGACCTCTCAGATGGGCCAGTCCGGAGCCATGAACCATAGAACCACCACCAACATAGAAGTTTGAATAGGAGGAAATCAGAACCGAGGATGACCTTTATAGAGTCCAATGGAAGAGAAATGTACAGAGTACCTATCAATGGATTATTGGAGATGGAATTGGTAAACCATTGACAATGCTTATTTGACTTTATGGACGGCTAACTCTAATTAACTATTCCATTTTGCTTTCGTAGGCAATAACCATCGATGATGAATGCATATTATCTACTATATAATAAAAGGTATACTTGTGTACTAAAATTAACAAGGTTTACAACGTAAGAGAATCTTGCATTACAAGACACACATTTTCTTGCTTTCTCTAATAATTAAGGCTAACTTCAAGCTTGGCTTCTTCTACGATAAGCAAAAATGAGTTCAAGTGATCTTTTATATCATTGCATCACCAATTTTCATGTTTTAGTAGAAATCACAATACTCAAACACCACTCTGTCAGCAAAGGTTCGGACAAAATCTGCTGAGAGAGTGCCGTTTCTTTTACTTGTTACCTTTGGTGGTTGGTTTTTATGTACTGGGTATGCCAGGAACTTGAGGAACAGCAGGTTTAGGCTGCTTGAACTTCTCTAAGAGCACTGCTTGAGTCGTGAGCACAATGCCTGCAACAGAAACCGCGTTTTGAAGGGCTAATCTTGAAACCCGACAAGGATCTGCGATTCCAGCGTTTAGAAGATCCTCATACTTTCCAGACATTGCATTGTAACCGCCTCTCCATTCGAGTTCTCTGGTTTTCTCCACCACAACTGATCCATCAACCCCGGCATTGGTCGCTATGGCCATTGCAGGTGCCGTCAGCGCCTGCAAAATAAGTGATTTTTACTTTTTGAAGGTTTTTTTGACAAAACCAGAATGAAAAATAGGTTCCGTTTCATCATTAAATCTTCATACCATTGCTACAATATCTGCACCTATCTGTTCGTATGAATCTTCCATTACATTTGTCTTGATTCTCGGGATTTCATCTAAAAGATGGATATAAGTGGCACCACCACCTGGTACAATACCTTCTCTCATAGCTGCAAATGTAGCGTTCTTCGCATCCTCTATTCTAAGTTTTCTGTCCTCGAGTTCTGTTTCAGTGTGACCTCCCACCTGCATTCAGACAGGGTTAAGCTAATGTTTCCAAGAGGACTCAAGAAATATCAAAAGTTGAAACAGTGACCTGTTTCTAACTTAGGTGGAAATTAGGTTCTCATGAATGCCCAATTTGTTGCAGCATATTATAAACAAAAGAAGGGTTATTGTAAAATAGGACCTTTATTACAGCCACGCCTCCTGTGAGCTTAGCGATTCTCTCTGCGATTTTTCCTGAAAGATATGAATTATCTGTCTCAGCTAGATCCTTCTTCATCTGAGAAATTCTTGCCTGAATCTCGGGTTTAGTTGAAGGGTCTGCGACTATAGTTGTTGAATTAGCTGTAATTACTACTCTCCGAGCTACACCCAGCTGATCCGAAGTTGCGCCCATGAGAGACATGCCCAAATCTCCAGAGAGATAATCAGCTCCTGTTTTATACCATTTATTATGTTATGAACTGAATATTGTCGGTGAAAATCTGCAAGGTACAAATGATTAAGAAAAACCTGTCATGAGTGCAATGTCTTGTAACAAAGCCTTTTTCCCATCTAACATTCCTGGACATTTTACAACAGCGACATTGATCAAACCTTGCTTCTTGTTCACCACCAGTATCTCAAGCACTTCCGCAGAGATATCTTCAGCAATTATAAGGAGTGGAACACTCAGTTGTGAAGTTTTCTCCAGTAAAGGAACTAATTCTTTGGCTGTAGTAATTTTCTGATCCGTCACAAGGATTTTAGCTTTGTCGAATTCCACAATAGATTTCTCCTGATTTGTGATGAAATGCGGCGACATATAGCCCTTGTCAAACTGTACATAAGAAATATTCCTAATCAATCGCAGAAACTAAATGGTTTGAAAATCTTAAAGATGACAAGTGTGAACTGCCACTGTGAAGCGCTTAAAACATGCGACTAAAGTTTCAAACTAACCTTCATTCCTTCCTCAACTATAACAGACGTTTCTGATGTGGAAGATGATTCAATGGAAATGACGCCGTCAGGGCCAATCTTTTCCACAGTTTCAGCAATCAAGTTACCCACAAATTCATCATTTCCAGCAGAGATTGAAGCCACAGCTACAGAACACAAGAATCCTTTATTTCAAATCAAGACGGGAGATGGAACAAAACTTAGCTATGGTAATAAGTAGTAACCTTTAACATCATTCTTCCCTTTGACAGGTATACTTTTCATCATCAACACCTTGACTAACTCTTTAACAGTCTTGTTCATTCCATTCTTCACGGAAACAGCATTGGCTCCAAAAGCAATAGCCAAAGATCCAGCTTTGATCATTTGTCTTGCCAAAATGATTGCAGTCGTTGTCCCATCACCCGCTGAGTCATTCATTTTAATCGCAACCTACAAAACATAGAACTTGCAAATCTTCAGTTTAGTAAATTTAAATCATTTCAAGTTAAAAATGAACTAACGAGGAGAAGGAGAATCATTTAGCCACCATGAATGAATAACCTCTTGGATTAATGTTGCTCCAGCGTTCTCGATCGTGTCAGGTAGCTCAATAGATTTAGCAATCGTGACACCATCATTAATCACTTTGATTGTATCTTTTTCAGCTAACACTACATTACGCCCTGCATCGTTTCCACATTCACAAAATCACTTCAAGAAAAATCGTTTCTTTATCACTTAAGAAAATCCCACAAAGAAAGAATTGGTTAGCTGATAATCCAAAAACCACTACCTAACAACAGTAATCCAATTCCAAAGAGAATTTGTTCGAATCGCAGCTTCAGTTTTTCTACTCGACATGTTCTAAAGGGTAAACCAAAATTCGAAAACAGTCACTCACCTCTAGGCCCTAAGGTGCCGGAAACAGCATCAGCTAATTTATCAATACCGGCTTGTAGTGCCTCTCTGCTATATTTTCCGTACAGTATCCTCTTCGCTCCTGCTCTCACTACCGAGAACTTTCTCGGAATTTGAGCTTTCTTCGTCTGACCACTACGATAGCTCTGAAAGAACAAGAGAACTATTTCGGTCAAAAAAAGAAGACTATAGGATTAAGAAGTGAAGCGAGAGGAAGAACTGGAACTCACAGGAGAAATGGTTGTCGGCGAGAAAAACGACGGTGAAACGGCGAACATTTCCGGTTTACTGTTAAAAGAAATGAAGCGAAGGAGAGGTTTTTCCAAGGGTTTTAATGTAGAGGTGAGCGAATTTTGGAAATTTGATATTACTCCGAAAAAGAAAAGAAAAAACACATAAATAATCGATTTTGGTTAAAATTATATTTAAATATATAAACAAAATACATAAATATATTTTTGGTAAAATACATTTTTGGTCGAAACTTACAAAACCTGACAAAATAGAATGTTTTTCCAAAAATCAATTTTGGTTGAGATATATTAATGTATTTAACTTATTTTCTAGTTTTTGTAAAATCTGTGAAAAGAACAAATTACACCAAAACACATAAGAGAACGTGTATATAGTTAAAGCTGATTTTTGAAAATTTGTTATACTAGAATATGTTTTTGATTTGTGCTGATTTACTTTTGTTGATGGACTGATTCATTACTGTTTATAAATAATATTCAAAGGGCGTAATGAGAAACAAATAGACAAAGCAACTCCGCGAAAGATCAAATCCATCTGAAAGGCCAAAGCTTGTTATTGATCTTTACCACTCGAACAATAAAAGAACATCTAAGAGAAAGACAGAGACTTCTTTCTTGATTTCTTCATCCATTGACACGAATGGAAATTTTCCAACTATGTTGCAGACAGTGAAATATGCTTCCCACAACAGAATCAAACGAAGAAAGAAAGCTCAATGCTTTGCATCTTCTTCTTCACAGAACTTTGAGTACTTGTCTGAATCCATCAGTTTCTCCACTTCTCCTGCATCATTGAGCTCCACTTTTATGATCCATCCTTTTTCATAAGGGCTTGAGTTCACCTATAAATCCAAAGAAAACAATCTCACTCCAAGACCACAAAACCAAAAGTCTCACTCTCACCAGTTTCAAATGTTGCTCTACATCAGCTAAAACTGTCTTTAGAATCAAAGAATGTTCAAGTCATTTAGAAGGTAAACTCACCAAAGCAGGGGACTCGGTAAGGTCGCTATTGACATGAAGGACCTTACCGGAGATAGGGGAATTAACATCACTAGTAGCTTTAACGCTTTCGACGGCTCCAAAACTCTCACCTTGTGATACAGAACGTCCCACATCAGGCAACTCTACATAGACTACATCTCCTAAATGCTCTTGAGCGTGATCTGTTATACCAACCGTCGCTTTATTCCCTTCAATCTTCACCCATTCATGTGAATCCGCGTATTTCAGATCCTTCAATACCACTACCAATAAGAAAACACTCGTTAAAAATCTAACTTTCTTCCAAAGATCTCTTCTTTCTCCTCTATAAGCTTATCCCATAATCAAAGCCTCCTCATTTACCTTACAATCCGATCAGATTTTACGAAACGGTAAAAACCCATTACTTCATAAATAAGAGCAATCACAAGATCAAAAAGGCAGAATGTATTTTATCAAAACAAAGAGAAAACTCAGAAAAGGAGGAGATCGAGATTCACCGGAAGCGAATCCTCGTTGAGAAACGGAGATCTTCAGATGAGAAGCTAACTTAGAAGAAGCCCACAACAATCTCGATGCCATTTTGGTTTCGGCGGCAGGTGAATAAAGGAAGCAAGCTGATACACAAATACTGAGAGTGCATTCACCGAACCGATTATTAATTATTCTTCGACAAGCGAGGTTGGTGGATTTGCTTTTTGGCTTATAAATTTTTTTTTTTTTGTTTTTTAAATTCCGATTTTTATACTTTTGATGCTAAATAAATATCGATTATATATAAGCCCATGAAATTTTAAATCTGCAGGCCCATCAAAGCCGAACCGTAGCGTCTGCTTCCGGCAAGTGTTGGTTTGAAACTCTCTGACAGTCGTAGATTCCTTCCTCTCTCTCCCTCCAAATTGCACTCCCTCCTCATTTTGCTGCTGCCTCCCTCAGATAGGGTTAGGGTTTTGAGCCTGAATTTCTTGGAACGGATTTTGTTGAGAAGAAGACTCAAGGCAGAGGAAACTGTCAAAATCTCGATGGCGAGAGCGAGGAGCCGGAGCAGAACCTATAGTCCTCGTCCTCGTGACAGATCACCACCGCGCAAGCGGAAAAGCTACGACGATAATCGTCACCGTGAACGCCCCTCTCATCGCGACCATGAATCCTCTGATCCTTCTGGTTTGCTCATCCGTAATCTTCCTCTCGATGCTAGGTCTCTCTCTATAAAGAGCTTGGCTTTATTTCTTTGTGGAGCTGCTCGTTTGCATTTACTCTTTTAAATCACCGACCCCTTTAAGATTCTTATTGGCACAATGTTTTAATTGTTTGATCGTTTTGTTTTCAGACCGAATGATCTTAGGGATTCGTTTGAGCGGTTTGGTCCACTTAAAGACATATACTTGCCGAGGAATTATTATACTGGGTATGTGTGAAGCTTTTTTTCTTTTGTAATCAGATGCTTATGGTTGTTTTCTAGATGAGCCTTAGCTTTACTTGTATTATATCTTCTAACAATGTAAATGAATTCTGTGAATTGACATTACAAATGCTCATGCTCATAACTTAGCGTATGAAATGGAGACATAGAGCTGATTTTTATTGGGAACTTTTGGTGTTGCTCAAGTAGGTGTTATTTGACCAGGTGCCTTTAACTTCGATGAGATGGTGTTTTGTGGTTTAGGGAGCCGAGAGGGTTTGGATTTGTTAAGTACCGTTATGCTGAAGATGCTGCTGAGGCAATGAAGCGAATGAATCACAAAATTATTGGTGGGCGTGAGATAGCCATTGTTTTTGCTGAGGAGAACCGGAAAACTCCACAAGAAATGCGTACAACTACTCGTACAAGGTGAAAAATCCGGTTTTTTGTATCTGTATTAATGTTTCCTGTAAATTTAAATACGTTGTAAGTAATTTCCTCTGTTACTCCCGACTCCTATATGTTTTAACATAGTGGTCGACATGGGGACGACAAGAGGACTTCACGCAGATCACCAAGACGCAGATATCGCTGTAAGTAGCTTTTTGTACTGTTTTATTTTTTTGTTACGTCTCAGGACAACTACACTTTATGGTTAGAACATTACCTATGTACCTGTAATGTGTACTAACTAAGTCCTTTCTTGTTCATCAGCTCATTCACGTTCGTATTCTCCTCCAAGACGAGAGCCAAGGTTTGATATTTTCTATTAGGAATATGTTATTGTATATACTCACTTCTGTTGAATTAGACTTTTTATTTTCTTGAAACTCTTTAACGTAAATGCAAATGGCACCCACTTCTAGTCACTTAGATTGTCTGCCAGTTGTGTGTGGCTAATGCAACGAGAAAGCACAATTGGAGACTTCTAAGTTGATAAGTCGTGTAGAACAATGTTTTTTTTTGGGTTTTGGTTCCTCTTAAAACCTCAAGTCCTCAACCTTGAGAGTTATTTCACTAAACATCATCTTCACCAGCTTTGATTAGCTAGAGCTTGTATACCACTTGGTCATGGTGGTCGATAATTCTAGCGGGAGAGGAGAGTTTGTAGGTACTATCTGTCCTAAAGTCAGATAAATGAGAGACTTTAAAGCGTTATTGCTCCATAAAAGTTGAAGAAAAGAGATCTTTATCAGCATTGGCATTGTAGATCATAGAACATGTTGGAATACCACTTACCAGTTATTGATTGTATATTCAGAAACATTGAGAAGGTACACGTTAAATAGAGAAACAGTTTTAATTCAGTTAGAGAAGTGAAAGAGTGAGAAGGAACAAAAGCAATCTGAAGAACATTCATAATATGTTTGCATTCTCCTTGTATGTTTAGGAAAAAGGTTAATTGTCTCGGTATTTAAGACTTTTTTGTTATCCCCTCTCCTTTGCACCGACGTAGGCACAGTAGAGCAAGAGAGGATGATTTCAACTCTCCTCGAAGGTCAAGATCTATTTCCCGTTCTCCTTCACCCCAAAATGAGAGGGGATACAAGTCTAGAAATGTGTCTCGAAGCCCAAGGAGAAACTGTAGAAGTCCTGAGGAAGAGAGGGTGCTAACTCCAAGGAGGTCTCGAAGTCTTTCAAGGTCACGTTCTCGATCCTTGAGGTAAAGAAATTGCTGCATTGTTATTTAATGAAAATGTCTATTTGAGTACAATGTCTATTGACATTGAGTTGATGTCGTCAAAAGTGTCTTTAGGCTCACATGAAATTCTATATCTATTAACATGTGTGATGATGTATGTTGGTTCTTTGCAGTCGTTGAGAAATAAGAGGAAGTAATAGGTTTCTTGTGAGATGTTATTCCGCTCTTGAAGAAGGCAACTTTTTCAGTGAGACATAAGATCTGAAGTTTTTCTGTGAAATGTGTTTCACTGTCTTGTTCGCTCTTTGTTTTTTGTTTGTTTGTGTCGCACCTTAAATTCCACCTTTTTCATGTAATGTACCTTAAAATATTCTCGAAAATAGTAATTTTAGATTATGCTTTTCAATTCCACAAACGTTACCACTAACCACCAAGATCACCGCAAGACAATCCCACCGTTAAACATGGCTTTATATCCAGAAAACCGGATTAATTATAAAGACTAGTACTATTAGTGATCAACAATTATTGGTAGAACGTAAGCAGATAAAAAAATTACTCCTATAGAATTCCATTTTGTGAACCATCTAATGACGAAAACTGAGTCATTCTTCAAGAACACATTACGAAAGCATTCGAGAGGGTAAAAAATGGAATTACAACAAAAACAGAGAGTAAAAGCTCATTCAAAAATGAACATTTTGCTTTATTAGGAGATACAAATTAAAACATGACAAGACCTTCTGTGATTCTCATTTCAAAGGACAAACTTTCTCGAAGGCTTCTTGTTCTTTCCTACACAGATCAAACTCGTTCGTGTAGTAATACATACACCCAACATAATCATCCATCTCTTTTTGGCACTTTTGGTGAAGATCCTTCAGCCTGCAAAATTCATCCAAAAAAAAACTAATGCTTTACGGCAGGTATCATCATATAATGTCTGAATGTGGATTGGTGGGCACTATGGTTGATGGGTTCAAAGTCTTCTTGCTTTGATATTCTTAGAGTTAGAGCATTGCATCATTGTATAAGAGAGTACAACTTCTAAACTTCAAATCTAAGCTTTAGACCAACACTACAGGGAGAACCAATTGGCTTCTCAATGGCTTTTAACTAAGAACAAAAAGCCATGAGAAGTTGTGAACAGACGTGTGGTATGAATTATCATGACACATACAGCTCTTCTAAACTCTAAATCTTGTCGATTTTATAGTGTGTTCAATACTACCTGAGCTCTATGAAAAAAGGTTTGATGGCTGATCATTGTGACCCTACGATTTCCATATAACTACTTCATTTTGTGCTTGCTCATGGCTAAGAAAGTAAGAATAGCTAAAGCCTATTGGAAATAGACTCCTTGAAATTGTCACAGTTATTTCAGATACTTTTGCTCAATCAATACTTACATTTCCTATTTCCTAAAATCCAGAAAATCGACACCAAATCTCTAAACTCAAGTTTTTTTTGCTAACTCTATATGAAATAAACCCAAATCCAACCATTTTGATTACTCAATATCTTCCCCAAAACAAGCACAAGGCCTCTAAACCCAATCAACCAAAGAAAGCCAAAACTACCACCAAACTTGCAAAAAGAGATGGAACGAACAAAGAAAAAATGAGCTTAGATTGCTTACAAGCCAAGCACGCAGCGAGTGACGTCACGACCTTTATCGAGACACTTCTCAGGGTTTGGATCATTCTTCTTGCATTTGAGGAACGCAACGTTCTCCGGCATACACCTGATACCTATGTGCTTCGCCGAAGACATCAGCACTGCCGAAGTAGGGATCGGATTCCCCGTCGCGTCAACTGCACTCGACATCGCTCAGAAATTTCGAAATCCCTCCCTAACCACAATCCGGATGAAGAAAACAACATTAGTACAATCTAATCGCAATCACCCAATAAACAAAAATCAAAATCGTATAATCTAAAACTACAAGCGAACAGGATGGTAAAGAGTGAAGGAGCTGAGAATGAAACATTGTCATACCTTTTCAACGGATCGATTTGGATCTTTCTTCTCCACTGAGTACAATCGGAATAGAAGAGAGAGAACAAAACAAAACCAGGTGAGAGTAGCTGAAAGAACGATGGGCCATATTGGGCCTATACAGAGCCTAATCATTAATGGGCCGAATGAACATAAGCTGAAATCGTGAACTCTCCTTTTGTGTTTGGTAAGTGATAGTGATGGTACAAAGTTTCCTCGTAACCAAAAACCAAATCTTAATTGTGTGAAACGCATCTGATTTAATTGAGTGTGAGTTCTTAATCATCATCATTATAAAGAAACACTTATATGTTACGAATGTAATCTATAGTCAACGATCCATTATCTTGTTATTTGATCATTGTTGTTTACCACTACAAGTACCACTATATATTGTGAACTTCTTTGTGTATAACTGCAAGAATGATATAGATGGATGTTTCTTGTTATATAATGGTGGAAGAAACGGCCGATTCCGATATGAGTTTTGAGTTCTCCGACGAACGTGGCATGTGTTACCATCAAGACGACGACAACGATGCAGAATCGAGTAACTGTAACAGAGGTGGTGTTTACAAGGATGTAGATGTGAATTGGGATGATGATGATGATTTTGCGCCACCGTTTGCGGAGGAGAAAGAGGCTAGACAGAGTATCTCCAGCGTCAAAGTAGGTTTCACGGCGGAGGAGGAGAAAGAAGAAGAAGGAAAGAAGTCGTGGAGTAAGGAAATGATGATGATCATGGAGGACAAACTCTTCTGGGAAATGTGTATTGCTTTTGGATATCCATAAACTATTTATTTAATACATATATGTGAAGAGATGATATTATGATATATTATAAGGTTTATGTTATGGTATATTATAAGGTTTGTGATATATTTATACAAATATATTAATTTTATGAGCTAAGATTTTTTTTTTAAATTTGTATCCTTTTTTGTTGGTCAACGTATGTAAAAACCTCTGAAATGTTTTTTTATTTGAATATAATTCTAAAAGAAGCAAAAAAAATCAATAATGAAGTTTCCTGGAAAGAAGAAAAATGAGACAGATGCGATTGTCTCTGAGAAAATGACAAGAACAAATGACTTGCAACTCATAAACTCTTTTGTTTGACTTATAAACTGAGTTAAACGCGTAATTAAAAAGCATTAAATGTCGGCGTACTTTATAAACTGAATTAAACGCGTAATTAAAAAGTTGGATTCTGATACATGTATTCATACATTACACACATTAAGTAAAAGCACTCTCTCAGTCGTTAATTACCTGAAATATATAACGACAAATTTCTCAATCCCTTTTCGATTTTGCTTCTCTTGCTTGCTAAGAATATTTTTTGTCGAGCCATCTTGATTTCGTATTATTACTGTTAACCTCTTGATAAATTGGTTCGATTACTATGGAAGATTCTGCAATACAACCGCCCAGAAAATGTTATATCACCGCTAAAGATTCTTCTTCTTCTTCTACTTCTACTCCTACTTGTTCTTCTTCTTCTTCTCAGGTATTCGAAAGTTTTGCTATATTCTTGTGTAAATTTTTAATCTTGATACTCCATTTGTCTCTGTCGGTTTGAATTTTATATGGGTATCTTACGGAATCTCTAAAAACCCTATCTTGGTTGCTTTACTAGTTCGTATCGTCCTTTGATGAAATCTCAATCTGTGGAAAAACCCTATCTAGGGTTTCTCAATTCTCAAAGTCTGCTTCACTCTTGGAATTTTAATCATCAGGTTACAGAGCAATCTGGTGAACCAAGTGGAAGCCAATTGGATGTTTCAATCCAAATACCACCAAAACCAATGCCGAGTTATGGAATCTTGCGAAATTTGAGTCTGAAAAGGAAAGCTTCTCTACCAAATTACGAGAGAAGATTGCTACTAAGTCCCAGTGTTTCTGAAAGCAGTGAAAAGTCTCTCGTTGCTAGTCCCATCACTTCTCCATATTGGAAAAGATGTTTGTCTCTTCCTTCTTCGAATGCTTCTAAACTGTCTCTGGTTATATCTACACCACCACCTGTTTCAGCTAGTGAACAACCTAAATCTAGTGTGAGTTTTTGGTGTGTTCTACAATCTAATTTCCAATTATATACGTGCAAAAAGTTTTGTATTCTCTTCATTGAACTTTCCTTTAAACATTTATAATGCTGAATTTTGTTTTGGTGCAGAAAGACGATGTCCATCTATCAGTTTCAAGATCCTTGTCTATGCCTGGGAAAAACAAAGTGATTGTACGAGCTGTCTCTTTTAACGACAACAAAAATCACATTTCAAATGAAGCAAGCAGCGGTATGTACTAATATTCAGTGAAAGTTTGAGTTCATTTTGTTTTCTTTTGGTGGCTGTTTGATGGATTCATGGGAAGGCTGAGTGTTGTATAATGATAAAAGGCTCACTAGAAGCTTTATCAATTCAAAGAAATTTGATAACTGATCATTGATACAGCAAGTTCACACTTCTATATTCCTTCTTTCCTCTGTTTTGATTAGCAGATGAAATCACTCCGGTTCCTCCAGAAGAAACAGAAGAAGAGATCCCTGAAGAAGATGCAGTATGTCGGATTTGTCTTGATGTGTGTGAAGAAGGTAATACGCTGAAAATGGAATGCAGTTGCAAAGGTGACCTCAGACTCGTTCATGAGCACTGTGCCATTAAGTGGTTTAGTACAAAGGGTACGAGAATCTGCGATGTTTGCAGACAAGAAGTCCGAAATTTACCAGTGATTTTGCTTCGTGTCCCAACAATTAATCAACTTACCACTAGACGGGAACTCACTCAGCAGAGTTCACAGCCACAAACCATAAGGTAAATCAGACACTATAAAATAATCTATTCTTTTTCAGAAGTTCATAGAAGAAATCTAACAATTGAAGATTGCATAATTGGTGCAGTGTTGGGCAAGAGTTTGTAGTGCTTGTACTCATCAGCACAGTCTGCTACTTCTTCTTCCTTGAACATTTACTGGTAATGCTTCTTTTTTTTCTGAGTATTCGAAAACAAGAATTTTCAGTTCTTCATTACATCGATCTTATCTTTCATTTTGAAGACAATATGACATGGATTCTTATCTGTTCTATAGATTCGTGACTTGCACACACAGGCTATCTTTGTCGCAGGGCCATTCTCTTTCACCCTAGCTCTCTTAGCCTCAACTTTTGCTGTCATCCTCGGTATAATACTAGCCCCTAATGAAAGTACCAAGTCTTATTCATATGCTTTCACTATTATATAAACTGTTCATTTTGTTGTTATCCGGTCTTGCAGCGATCAGAGAATACATATGGACATACGCAGCTCTTGAGTTTGCACTAGTGGCCTTGCTTGTTCATCTATTATATGCTACGGTAGGTACTGTAATACAAAACCATATGTTAGTAGCTTTACAAGACTTACAACACCTAATCTCACACTTAACAATCAGAAAAGGTTCTCATGGAAAAATCCTTTCTTTATTTCAGCTTGGTGTGCCAGTCATCTATGCAATCCTTTTCGCAGGGATTTTGGGTTTCGGGATAGCAATGTGCGTAAACATGTTGTGCATTTGTTATTCCTCTCGTCATGTTCGGGTTCAGCACCACCCGAACTTAGTATAGAGAAGAAAGTCTCTTCCTTTCTTTTTTTAGTTTCTTCTGTTCGTCCTTAAAGTGTGGATATATAGCTGAATAGATAGATTCAACATTAAGAGCTGTAGATATTCGAGTTCTTTGTACATTTGTATGTACAGACGAGAGCTTTTCTTGAATGACAATGGCAATGTCTGAAAAAGTCCTGTCAAAATTTTTGCAACAAAGAAAAGGGGCGTTCCGAGAATCGAACTCGGGACCTCTCGCACCCAAAGCGAGAATCATACCACTAGACCAAACGCCCAACTTGCTATATCATTTTAGTTATTAATCTTTAGTAGCTGTATTATCACTTCTGGCTTCTTTCTATCCTAAACGAGAAATGACAAAAGTTAAAAGAGCTGTATAACACAAAATGATAAAACAGACCAAGTACCACAGATAAGTAAAAAGGCGACATGATTTCCAAAGTTTCTAGTCGATTAAAACTGGAGTTAGAAACAGATTTCGCTGGAAGGTCTGCATCTAAAACGGAAAAAAGCTACACATTTCGACAAAATGTAAAAAGATTACTACGACTACCAACAAAAGAGCAAATCTTCCTACCAGAATTTAGTCTAAGATCTGCGCAAGTTACGGGGCAACGCAGTTGGATCGAGCTCAACATAGCCTCTAAGAGTTCCATTTCTTTCTCCAGTTAAGCGGAATGCAGGGACATAATGTGAGAATGTCAAAAGTTCACACCTTGGGATCTTTTTCTTCACATCGATGCCTCCTTCCACTTTTTCTTTGAACACCGAAGTAAACTCATTCACCCGTTCCAACATCATAACTTCAATGTGACTCTCATCGTCGTCAAGAACTTCAACAACCTCGTATTCACATTTCTTCAAGTTCGAGACCTTCATTGCTTCACTCCAGTTCTTGTATATTGCCCAAATTTCTCCGGTCTTGGGGAGGACAGTGTACTCGTTCTTCCTTAACTTCTGTTGTGCCTTAATCTGATATGAAAAATCAGCGACTTTAGTGAGTGTCTCGGCCCGGCCTTCCTTCAAGGTGAAATTTCCACAACTGACTGGCATTTTTTTGTCACGCCACTCTGTAACATTCTCAGGAAGTGATTCTAGCTCTAGCCGGTTTATCTGCAGTTTAAATACCGGCTTCCATTCTATCTTCTGAATCTTGACGTAATTTTTGGGCAAGTCATCCTCTTTGCTGTTCAATGACCATATCTGGCCAATTGCAAACTTACCCTGTAATCTATCAGAGTAGAAGTCGTGGAACTGGAATTTAGGAACGACGATACAGTCTGGCTCCGATGAAGGCGGAGAGCGATGACGGACTTGATTTGACTTGGCAGCTTCTCGTGAGACAGGGACAGCTTTTTCTTCCTCAAGTTTCTTTTGTGGTAATGCAGCTGTATCGAGCTCATAAGAACCAACAGGTACGCCAATCCCTTCTGTCCCTTTCAATTTGGTTGAGGGAATGTTGTGGGAGAATCTAAGCAAATCATGAATCTGAAATGTGTCTGATACACCAGCCAGTGCAATTCGACAAAAGACACTAACAAAACCTTCTAATTTACGCAACAACGCAACCTCTATTGCAACCCCTTCAGCATATTCTGACAGGATCTCAACAAACTCATACTCATACCCATGGGAAGAACGCTGACGACCAGAGGACCACTTAATGTCCCAGTTCTTGAAGAGGGCCCATGTTTCCCCAATTCTTGGATACACTCTGAAAGTATCTTTGTTGCTTCTGCCTCCGCAGTGGATTAGATGAGAGAACGACCGAGTTCCATTTGTGTTCGTACAATCGCCAAGTTCAAACGCACCAACAGAGATGGGCATTTTTTTCCGAATCCACTGTTTTGTTTTCTCATCTTCTGGTGTAGCCTCTAGCCAATTTATTTTGATCATGAAACGAGGTTTCCTTGTCACTCTTTTGATGATGGCATAGTATCGAGGCATTCGATCTATGCCATCATACATTGCCCAGGTCTGGCCAGCTTTAAAACACCTCTCTTCTCTTGACTTCTCAAAGTTACTGAAATCAGGATCACCACACTCAAAAATCTCTGCGTCCGATGCACTTTCTGAACTTGAATCCTTTGCTGCAATAGAGGCACCAGAATTCTGAGAGCTTCGCACTTGATCTTCTATTAACTTCTCCTTCCTGTTTATGCCATTTGACAAGGTTTCTGCAGAGAGATGATCCACATGTGACTTCTTTGTGAAATCAGACCCTTTAGCACATTCTGCATCCTCTTCTTTATTGTCATCATCGCTCTTACATTCTTTATATGAAACATGCTGCTTGAGACGGACTGACTTCCGGGAATGCTGTCCACCAATGGACCCCGAATCTTGTTTACCAGCTGGAACTTCTTCGCACTCGATGCTGCTATCACTGCAAGAGCTGTCACTGGATTCAGCTATCTTATTCCTCTTTCTCTTCCCATTGATTTTCTCAGCTGAAATACCCACACTTTTTGCTCTAGAACCCTCTTTACTTGAGGATACATTGGCAGAATTCTCCGGCTGCTTATCTGCTGCCTTGCTTGCCTCTTGAGTTGGAAGCTTGCTCTGTTGGTCGAAGGAGAAACTCGCCTGAACAGTTGGACCTTGTGAAGTGGATTGAAAAGCAATGTATTGCTTACCGCAATCTGAACAATACCTTAGTTTGTTGATAAATTCCCTCTGATGTTCATACTTCCTTTCACAAAAGAAGCATGAGGTCCAAAAGGTTGAAGCACCACCAAATTCAGTTGGTTGAGCGTGAGGTTTTTTCTGCTGTTCAGGTCTCTTCGTTGTCGCATTAACGTTTGCCTGGAAAACAGGCTGAGTATAAAAAGCCGTCGTCCGGGCTTGTTGGGGTTGAAATGACGGTGTAGGTGCAGGCCTTCTAAAAGGCTTTCGTCTTATGTCATGAAGCCTCCTTTTATCTTTGTCCAAAAGAACCCTCTGAGCTTCACCAATGGTTTTAAAAGCAGATTCAGCACCAGGTAATTTATTTTTGTCCGGATGGAGATGAAGTGCAAGCTTCCTATACTGTTTCTTAATGGTATTTTCGTCTGCATTTTGCTCGACTTGGAGAATCTTATACCAATCAATCTCATCCCCAGATTTCTCCAATGCTGCACAATGCACATCGCACACCATAATCATGCGACCAAGAAGAGTCTCCAGACTTGCATCCATTTTCTGAGCCTTAATTGCAACTCTCCGAGCAGTTGTGAAATCTGCTTTTCTCATCCAATCTTCTGCTAAATCTTTGGCTCGAAGAGCCTCATCTTTGTTGCTCATACTTAAAAATCCCAGAATTGAACTTATTCTCTTGTTAAAACCTACACATAAAGATTTATATTCAGCACTATAATCGGAAGACTAAAAGTCACCAAACAAACAGCTTTCAAAGACATTACTTTCAGACATGAAACACATAATCAAACGACGAATTTCTCAGAGACGGAGGCAAAAATAGTGAAATTTTGACGAGACCAAGGACTACACATGTACGAATAAACGAAAAACAGAACCGAACTGAAAAGTGAGAGCATGACAGAGAGAGAAGAAGAGAGATCACCGGAACTGGGAGGAGAGACGAAAAGAGAAGATTGGCCACCGTCAAAGCTCTCATGTTGATGAAAAATTGACTCTTTGATTGAAATCTGTCTTCGTCTTGTTTTGTGGAGATGGGGAAACACCTCACAGTTTATATGCTTCTCTGGTTTTACTGTAATTCTTAGAAACTTTAATGTCATTTAAACTTGATACTCCTTCTTTTTGCACAAAAGCCCTTTAACTCCAACTAAATTACCACTAATTTGTGAAGGAAAAGATAAATTTGGTTATTTTCTTTTACTAAAAAGACTTTTATGTCCATGAATGGGCATAATAGTCTTTTCAAATATTGTATAGGTTTAAGATTTCTATAAAACTAAATAAAATATCTTAATAATCAAACCAAATCAAATCAAAATATCAAATCAAAACAATTAGATATATATATGGCATTGAATAGAAAGTATATTTGAATGGAAAGTATTTTAGGTTTATGATCTTATAAAAATAAAGTTTTTAACTATTCAAGATTTTTATAAAATAGGATTTTATAATCTCAAAAATATTTTTAAATTAGATTCTACCATTCAACTTTTAATTTTTTTTGTTTGTTTTTTAAAGAATTAAGGAAATCAACGTTGATTTTTTCAAAACCAAAAATCAATTTTTTGTGTTTTATAAACTAGAAACTAAAACTCAGTAACTAAAATTTGAAATCCAAAAACTAATTAAAAAAATCAACAACCATTCATAACTTTATACTGAAAAACTAGATCCAAATTTGAACTAAACTGGACTGAGAACCGAATTAATATATTCATAATTTTTGATTGAAATAATCAATTTATTTGAAATTCTTTATTATATTTTGATTTTTTATATTTTATTAAATCTTTAGAATTTCTATTTTTTTAAATTCGAATAAAATTATTTTATCCAAACTTATCTATGGATATTTGGGTATATTTGACTATTTGAGTAATAAACCGAACTTAACGGGACCAAAAAGTTAAACAGCTTTTTACCAATTTATTTGGCGGGAAATTGTTTCACGGAGGAAGAAACAATGGGCCATATATTATAATGGGCTTAATAAAGCCCAGCTAGTTATTTTCATTTTCATATGTACATTAACGGAGCTCCCTTGTTTTCAAAATATAATAAAAGATTGTCCTTCTTCATAAATATAATAAATCTGTTTTCTTAGGGTTTGAATTTTAAATTTTTACCATTTTTCTCTCTCTTCCCAATTCCCCCGTCTGTTTCTCTCTCTTCCCAAATCCAATCCATTCAGCAACGGCCATTGATTCTCTATCGAGCTCAGAGAATACGAATCGGACTTCAGGCGAGTAGAATCTCGGACGATGAACCAGTATCACATCTACGAAGCCATTGGACATGGCAAATGCTCGGTAATTTAGAATCTTCAGTTGCATTCCTCGAGGAGAATTTTAAATGTTTTGTCTAGCAAGATTTTTTGTTCAAATCGCTTAGCGTTTTTTATTTATTTCCGTAGACTGTGTATAAAGGAAGGAAGAAGAAGACGATCGAGTACTTTGCCTGCAAGAGTGTCGACAAGTCACGGAAAAGCAAGGTTCTTCAAGAGGTAATAATCAGAGGAGATCTGTTTCCTCTTTGCTGATTAGTGATTCATGCTTGGGCTACCTAAGGTTTTACTTTGATTATGCTTGAATTGCTTGAATCAAGGAGTTTGATCAGTGGAGTGTGATATATCCACTTTTGATTTTTCAAATCGATGCTCTTAAGTTTCTATTTCTGGATTATGTTTGCGAGTAGAATCTCCGACTTTTGAAGTGAGTTGGATACTGTCAATTTTGGTAACATATTCACGTCCTTTTCAGGTCAGGATCCTTCATTCGCTTAATCATCCAAACGTACTCAAGTTTCATGCGTGGTAAAACTTACTAGCTTATAATATCTAAACAATTGTTTGGCTCCTTATATAATATTTGTTTCTAATTATCGTTTTGTTGTGGTCTCAGGTATGAAACTTCTGCTCACATGTGGTTAGTTCTGGAATATTGCGTCGGGGGTGATCTCAGGACATTATTGCAGCAGGTACCGCTACTGCTTGTAGTCTGGCTGTTTTATTGATGATAGGTCACAGGTTTCTGAAAGTCACTTGTTCTGCAGGACTGTAAACTGCCAGAAGAATCAATATATGGTCTTGGCTATGATCTTGTCATAGCCCTGCTGTAAGATCTTCTTTTAAAACATTTTGACTCGACTTCTCGGCGCATCTAAACAATGTTTTTTTCTCTTATGAACACTTTTGCTGATTTTCGCAGATATTTACATTCGAAAGGAATTATATACAGTGATCTGAAACCATCAAACATCTTACTTGATGAAAACGGACATATTAAGGTATGTGTGTTGCTGTTGTGTAGTTTATGATAATAGTTTATTTCGTTTTGAATAATCTCCTATTACTATGTGTTGCAGCTCTGTGATTTCGGATTGTCAAGGAAGCTAGATGACATTTCTAAGTCTCCTTCCACGGTAAACATTGTTGTTTGTCTTTTTTTCCATTTAAGCTTTACAGTGTTAGCGAATTTATGATCTCATATTACATGGGAAACTGTGTATCGTAAATACTTTATAATTCTTGGGATAACTTGCATCAGGGAAAACGTGGTACCCCGTATTATATGGCCCCAGAGCTATATGAAGATGGAGGGATCCATTCTTTTGCTTCTGATTTATGGGCACTTGGCTGTGTGTTGTATGAGTGTTACACAGGGAGACCTCCTTATGTGGCAAAAGAATTTACCCAACTTGTGAAATCTATTCATTCAGATCCAACTCCTCCACTCCCTGGAAACGCAAGCCGTTCATTTGTCAATCTCATTGAGTCTCTTCTTATCAAAGACCCAGCTCAAAGAATACAATGGGCAGACCTCTGTGGTCATGCATTTTGGAAGAGTAAGATAAATTTAGTTCAGTTGCCTGCTCAGCCTGCTTTTGATAATTTGATTGGCATCTACACAAAGCCATGCCTTTCCGAACGTAACGGAGAGAGACCACATAAGACCCCTCCAAAGTATCGGGAGAAAGATTCAAAAGGGGGTTCAAAGCACAATGAGAACTCTATTCAAGGTTCAAGAGGCCATGAGACGCCTATAAAGGGTACACCTGGTGGTTCTAAAGCTCAAACAAAGCTTCCTAGTAAGGCTGCTGAGGAAAAGCATGGAGGTCGTCCTAGTGCTAACAGACAGGTAAATATTCTAAGATTGTCAAAGATAGCAAGGGCAAATCTCCAGAAAGAAAATGAGAAGGAGAACTACAGAAGACCCTTACCTAATAGCAACGAGAATTGTGCTGAGGTGAAGATCGAGAACACTGATATGGAACTTGATTTTGATGAAAATAATGATGATGAGGGACCTGATGAATCAGAAGGAACCGAGAACACCTCTTGTGCGCAAGATGAAAGAGTTATGAGCCAAAATGAGAGTCACAGAAGACAAGGAGTTCTGAGCAGTAATATGCCTAATGAAAACTCGTCCGCAAATGACACACCAACCTCGGCTGAAGCAAGAGATTGCCATGAAGAGCAGTCAGAGCGTATGGACGTGTCAACTGCACCACCTAGTGCTAGTCCGCAACTTAAAACTCACCGAGGAAGAGAAGTTTCTGGGGTTGCTGTTAATCATGACTCATCTAAAACACCTACTAGCCTCTCTGACGTCCTTTGGCATTTATCTGATCTTTCTGTTAGACCTGTAATGCCTAGCAGGAAATCTGACAAACAAGCTGTGCCTTCCCTCTCATTTGAAGCACCACAGGCTTCAGATTTTGGTAAGATGGGAAAGCAAGAATTAGAACCGCTTAACAATAGGATCATAACGGTACTAAGTGGGAGCGGTGCTGGCCTGTCCGAGAAACAAAATTTGATCAGATACCTCGAGACATTGAGTAGCAATGCTGATGCAGCCAACATCTTGACCAACGGGCCAATAATGCTTATGCTTGTTAAAGTTCTGCGATTATCCAAGATCCCAGCGTTTCGTGTTCAAATTGCCTCACTAATTGGTTTGTTAATTCGGCATTCTACTTCAATCGAAGATGACTTAGCAAATTCGGGTATTTTAGACTCTCTTACTAATGGCCTCAGAGACAAGCATGAAAAAGTGAGAAGGTTCTCTATGGCAGCTTTAGGTGAATTGCTATTCTATATCTCAACTCAAAATGAGCATAAGGATTTCAAACCAACAGAATCCCCATCAAAAGAAACCCGGTCTGCATTGGGTTGGCAGGTCAGTATCCCAGAGTTTCTACTCTTAAAATGTGGACCATTTGGCTTTTAATATTCGGGGGACCAAAGTCCATACTCCATTGCGTGATTTAAATTTTCAATCTTTCCATTGGTTCCTATTTAAACAGATTCTTGTTTCCTTGGACTAGGTTTCAAATGCCCTGATCTCTCTTGTATCATCTGTCTTACGCAAAGGAGAAGATGACCTGACTCAGCTTTACGCGTTAAGGACAATAGAAAACATCTGCAGTCAGGGACCTTACTGGGCCACCCGTTTCTCCAGCCAAGATTTGATTAGCAACCTCTGCTATATCTACAAGGCAGCTGGGAAACAGGAGAGCATGAGGCAGACTGCTGGATCATGTCTGGTCCGTCTTGCTCGCTTTAACCCACCTTGCATTCAGACAGTCGTGGAAAAGCTTTCGTTGAAGGAGATAGCTTCATCTTTCGTCAAGGGCAGCACACGAGAGCAGCAGGTCTGCTTAAATCTTCTGAGCATGGCTATGATTGGAAGTCACACATTCACGAGCTATGGAAGGCATCTCGTGACATTGACAGAGGAGAAGAATCTTTTTCCTAGTTTGCTCTCCATCTTAGAGCAAGGAACAGAAGTTCTGAGGGGCAAAGCTCTTCTTTTGGTTGCACTTCTCTGTAAAAACAGTCGGCGTTGGCTTACAAATTTCTTCTGTAATGCAAGATTTCTTCCTGTGGTGGACAGATTAGCTAAAGAAAAAGATAGCTACGTGCAACAATGTCTTCAGGCATTCGTGAATGTAATCGCATCCATAATTCCGGGGTTGCTGGATACAATAACCCATGATATCCAGCAACTGATGACAGGAAGACGCCATGGACCTGTTTCTCCACTTAACAGTCGAGCTACCCTAAAGACCAACACACACTTGTTCCCTGTGGTTCTTCATCTTCTTGGAAGCTCTTCGTTTAAGAACAAAATGGTAACTCCACAAGTCCTAAGGCAGTTGGCAAATCTTACAAAACTTGTGGAAGCATCATTTCAGGTCAGAATTTGCAACTTTGGAATCCCCCTTTTATAGTACCCTCTTAGTTCAAATGATGCTCTGTGTTATTTTATTCTGTACTAATGTGATTGGTCAATTACTCGTCACCGTTTAGATTCCTTGTCTTCGTCATGATAATTACTCCTTTTATTATAGGATAGGATTAATGTTTTCATACAGCTGATTCCGGAACTTCAACCAACAAAATTACTTATTTCCTCTGTTCCACTATAGATAATGGTGTCTTTACACAACACAGTTTATAAAATACTTGTTCAATTGACTTGTGTAAACAATTTGGCAGGGAAGAGATGACTTCCGTATAACCCTTCTTCAAGTTCTAGAGTGCATTGCCGGTGATGCTCCTTTGGTTACACAAAATGCTGAGATTATTATCAGTGAGATTCTTCCATCTCTGGCTGCAATTTACAATGGGAACAAAGACGGGGATGCTCGGTTTCTCTGTTTGAAGATCTGGTTCGATTCAATGACAATTCTCTTAACTGAGTGCACTGAAATCGAGCACCAAACATCTGAGGATTTGAAATCAATATCCAACTCTCATTTCCTCCCACTCTACCCAGCACTGATCCAAGACGAAGATCCAATCCCAGCTTACGCTCAAAAGCTCCTAGTCATGCTCGTTGAGTTTGATTACATCAAAATCTCCAACTTATTGCATCATAATACAGTTTCGCAATGCTTCGAGTTTCTTCTCGGAGACTTGTCAAGCGCGAATGTGAACAATGTCAAGCTCTGTCTTGCCTTAGCCTCAGCTCCAGATATGGAAACTAAATTACTCTCTCAGCTCAAAGTCGTGAGGAGAATCGGTAATCTGTTGGAATTCGTAAATGCTAAAGACATGGAAGATTTCCTCGAGCCCACTTTAAGTCTCTGCAGAGCTTTTCTGCTACGGTCACTTGGGAACAAGAAAGTTCTCAACTCCAATTACACAAAAGAACCAACGCTTTTATCAGAGACATCATTTACATTCGAGGTCGATCCGCAGGAATGTATAAGAGACATTGCAGATTTCGGTAGCAACATTGGCTTATTCTTGCACCTCGCAGCTTTAGACGACGACACAAGCATCGCAGTCGCTGACATTGCATCTGAATGCGTCGTGTTGCTACTTAAAGCCTCTTCGAGAGAAGCCACCACTGGATTATTAACCAATCTTTCAAAGATCACACCGATTCTTGACTCGTGGCGCAGGAGGACAAGCGGAGAGCTACACTCGTTGGTTCTGAAGAGAGTCTTGCATTGTTTGGGTTACGCTTGCAAGCAGTATCTATCGCAGGCGATGATTTTGTCAATATCAGGACACGATGTCTCTAAGATCAACGCCATTGTCTCTGAGATTAAGAACTCAGACGTCGCTGATCTTAATAGCGTCGCTTCGCTCGTTGCCATGGAGTTGCAGAGATTGCGTCGTTGAGTTTGCGTTTTCCTGAACGAGAGGTAACAGTTTATTGATAACTAAGTTTTTCCATTGTTATAGTTAAGTCTGTCTACATTTTCTTTATCTCTTTGTTGTTAAACCAGGATTAACGACAAATGACGCTGAGCTATAGACCTTCAGTATTGTACCAATGTGACATTGATACCGAGAATCAAGATTTGTCTCTTTTTAATGTAAATTTTTCTCTCCATTTCAATTTTTGTACCACTACAAACTACTTCCTTTATATTATTTTCCGTTTTAGATATACAAAAAATTGTTAAATGTTCATGATAGACTGACAATTAAAGAAAGTTGAAAACCCTTTAACAAAAAAAAAATAACTTTTCTGTGTTGATAGATGAATAATTTCAATTATTATATCATGATGTTTGTATTATTCATATTTAAAAGATAGAAAGAAACAATAATCCTCCACTTTTTTAAAAAAAATTCGGTTTTCAATTATTCTTCCAAACTACATCAACCATTTAAATCTCGCCACGTGGTTGATGAAAAGATCCACTTTCCCTCCCACTGAACTAACTCCAATATATAATTATAATTCAAATACACTATTGATTCATACACAATTAAAATTGCAATCTTTATTTGTATTTTACGATACTTTCTTCAAGAATCCATTCTAAAATCTAATCGCTAAAGATGATTCTGTTTCTGTATACATGTATATGTGATAACTTCACTAAAAGTTAATTATAAGGAAATTGAATTAAACAAAAGTTTGAGATAATAGTAGCTAAGAATATAAACTACTCCGTATTATAATATTGACTATCATGCAGTGAGCAAACGAAATTTATTCTCCTAAAAAAATAATATTAAAATAACTACTTTATTGGAGATGTTGAAAAAAGTACTGAAATTATTTTTGACAAAAAAATAATATTATGTTTTCTAAATTAAAAGAGAAAAACATCTTTTAAATAGAGACATCATCATTACAACTCAAAAATGCACTCCGACCAGTAGTAGATCGAGAAAGACAGATCCAACAAAGAACCTCTACTTTGATTTTCATCATTTATACCCCAAACAAAAAAATCATGGCTTCTTCTTTACTCAAAACATTTCTCATCATCATCTTCATCTTCATCTCTCTCTTCTCTCCTTCTCTTTCTTCTTCATTGCCTTCTTCTCCGACCATCTCTCCCTTTCAACAGCTTTCACCGGAGATTGCTCCTCTCCTTCCTTCTCCCGGCAAAGCTTTACCTTCCGGCGACGGTATTGGCACAATCCCTTCTTCACCAAGTCCTCCTGATCCCGACACTAACGACGGCTCCTTCCCTGACCCGGCCTTTGCTCCTTTTGCTTCTCCGCCGGTTTCTTCTCCTGCTCCGTCTCATCCTCCCGCCGGATTCTTACTCCTCTCCGTTTTGCTTTCCTCGGCCTCACTCCGGCTTAGTGGCTTTATATCACTTTTATAGTTCACTTCACTCAATACATTAACGAATGTTTTGGTTTTCGCGTCTTTGTCCCCAATGTATATCAATCATTCTCCAATAAAATCAAATTTATATTTTATTTCGTTTTAAGTTATATTCCTATATTTAAAACTTTGTTTTGACTATTTGAGTCGAGGTTAATCATTTCGATTGAATAATCATTTTTTGTTATATAATCATCAATCAATAAGCATTGCTAGTATTATCAAGAATATGCAAAAAAACATGTATATAGATTAGATTACAAATATATACTATTATTTTAGTTAGGAGAATCTAATCTATGTTTAGGTGAACTTCATTTGTCTGTTTCTGCGGCTTTGCTTTTAATTTTTTTTTTATCTCTGATAAAGGTCCTTTGATAAAGTTTAACTGATATGAAATGCTTTACGAATTTAGTATTTTATTCATATGGTGATAGAGAAGAAAAATATAAGAAAAGTGGAGAACATATACATATGTTTACTTCTTTGTAAAGATAATTGAAAAGATATGATGCACTCAAATTATGGATATGAAATTTTATGAGAGATAATTATGATTCTTATTATACAAATATGATATATGATGATATAAACCAAATCAAATAATTGAATTAATTCAAAAAGCATAGAAAGTGGTTCTTCTCCTCTCTCACACTTTTAGCTACTTTCTGTTTTTCTTAATTGTTTATGTCAAATCACAAAATATTACTTTGAATATAAATAAATGAGTTTTATAATTTAAGGTAATGTGCGTGACAGATTCAGTGTTGTGTTGGTTCCCACTTACTTTGTCCTAAGTGGGATCAATATGTATGAAGAATCCATACTTACTCATAAATCCATCCATGTTTTCTTACTCATCACAACACATATTGTATAAAACTATGCATAACAAAACACCCAGCCCTTAGAAGCCCAAGCTGAGCCCATTAAGTAAAATCACTTTAAGAACTTGGGCCACACCGAAAACTAAACCGGTTAAATAAATCACATCTTGAAATGCTTTAAATGTGTTTGCGGCTAAACGCTGAAACCGCAATGATTAGTCCAATTCTAATTTTGGCTGTATATTATGACAAAAACAATGGACCTGGTCTTATGGTTCGAACTCATTTTGGCTTTTACCAAAAATAAAATGAGAGTTATATTTTGATTTATAGTAATTAGTGTTGTTTTTTTCTTAATAGGATATGAAAAAATAAAGGAAATATGACTTTGAAACTACGTAAAAAGAGAGTTGAACGAGATCAATGTCGGTCCAAAAGCTGTGTAATATTAAGTATATAACTATTAGCTATGGTATGTAAATAACAAATTAAAACTTGTTATTTTTTATTTAATTAACATTGATTAGATAATTCATCGTAACGCAACTGTGAACTTAACGTAGGAATTAAAAAAAAATACAATAATATGCCAAAATATCTCTACAAATATAGTTTAAATTCTAAAGACTAAATGTGGAGGAAGTACAGAGCTGCTAACATCAGAGGATTAATTAAATAGTAAAAATTAAGCAACCGCACTAATCTTAATCTACATCTAATACTAATATTTAATTTGAATGAAAACTACTGATATATTAGCTTTTAGCTTTTGTCTAATTGTCAACAAATTAGTTAGGTTTGGCTTAAAAAGGGACAAATGCAGCATTAATACTTATTAAAGTACACACTTTTGTGTTTATCCAATTATTCGAATTTTTTAAATAAAATTAGAAGAAGGAAGATGCTGCTAAACAACGCTACAACCCACCCATTGTTTCTTTATATAAATAAACTATTTTTGTTTCGTAATATAAATTGTTTTATGAGGTTTTTTTTCAAAATATAAGTTGTTTTCATTTTCTTATGCAATTTTTAACTTTATTAGATTATGTGTGATCAATTACATTTTATATGTCTTTTTATAATTGGTTGAAAGATTTTTAATTTATTTAATAAATGATGTTTTTAAAAAAATATATTTTATTAATCTTTATGTTTTTAACTAAAACAACTTATATTATGAAAGAGAGAGGGTAATGGTTAATGGCTTAATACATGTATGTTTCTTTGCAATAATTATTCAAAAAATAATATAAGATTCAACAAAAAAATTAAAATCACACGTACAATTATGAATGTATTATATATTATATCAATGAAATTGTTACTTGTTTTATAAGTTTTTAAGCAATAATGTATAAATATTCTGAATAGATTTCCAGACTACTACTACCTAATATTTTTCTATAGATTTCTAAGGTCAAGCCTAATAGTCAACTAAATTTGAAAGCTCTTCTTCTCTATCTAATAATGGAATTGGTTTTAAAAAAACTGCAATTAGACAAGTTATTTGTTTAAAAACATGTAGCGATTAGTGATCTTATACATTACAATCGATAATTATTAACCGTGGCAATAAACCGGTGGTTAATTGTGGTAATTACGAAATAAACAACAAACAATTAGCGTAAATTGTAGTAGTTATCTTCAGAGTAGTGCCTAGAGTTAAAGAGGTCTAAGGCAATTAAAAAATATTTAAAATATAAATGTAATATAGTTTTAAATTGCCGTATATTAATAATAAAAAATAATTTATTTTTATTAAAATATAATATTTTTTCTTTTTGGTTCATAGTGTAATCCTTAACTAGTTATTTTCTCTATATATATGTTAACTAAATCATATTTTATGATATACTCCTAAATAAGATTTAAACAATTTTAGATTTTAAAAACTTCTTTTAGCATAGACAATAGCTGAAACTACATCTTTTAAAAATAACTTATTATTGAAAAATATTTATAAAAATCAAAAATTAATTGTTTTTATAATATACAAACTATAAAAACCATTATAATATATAATTTTTAAAAACTTTAAGGACCCCTAAAATTATATATATCTGAGCGGACCTGAAGTGAATATTTTTTTTTTTACTCATAGTCACGCCTCTGTTAAAGAATGATAAAAGCCAAAAATATCAAAGGTAATAAATAGGAAGAGGACCAAATGAAATTTAAGAGCGATGATTAGATATTTTTAAGTGGACCCATGATATTAAACACCTTTTCTATAATTTATTTATATTAGCCCACATGAGTTGTCTTTATTTAATACAAAACCTTATACCTCTTTGATATTTCTAAAGGATAAATTTAAATATATAGTAACTTGATTAATAAATAAAATATCAACTTCTTCTTCTTCTTTTTCTTAAAAGACTATTTATAAAGCTAATTGGAACTTACAAATGTATTTTATCAAAAATTATATGTTTTAGTTTATAAAGTATATTTTAAATTTGTTTATTACTTTTTTTTTTTAATTATAGACAGAATCTTATCAATAGCACCGAATTTCTCAGCTACTATTGGTTTCATTATTCTTTTTAACAACCAAAATTTGTATTTGTCTTAATGGTAGCAATAATATTTTTAACTGTATATACATTTTTTACAGCATTTTAGCTGTATAGCCTGTATTATGCTCATGCTTTTAACATTTTGTTATCAGAAAAATAGTTTGCTTTTGTTTGGAACAAAATTAAATTTATTAAATACATAAATGTTGTTGGGTGATACAAAAGTACAAATGTTTGATTCTGTCATACTTTGGATTTCTAAATGAAGAATTCAACATCAAAACTCAACATGATTAATGATACAATTATACTCTAATACAGTTTCAAATAAAGTCAAAGTTTTATTTATTTTCAAGTAAATTACATTTGTCAACTAGTATGATTTACACTTTTTTTTTTGGAAATTTGTCAAACGTATAATTTACCTAATTTTCAAGAACCAAAAAAAAAAAGCACAAAAAAAAAAAAAT